>OX439483.1:166853481-167081247 GCA_949320155.1 Melangyna quadrimaculata | reverse complement strand
GGCCTTGCAGTTTTTTAACCGCTTAATCAGTTTTTAGAGAGCTATCCATTGCTGGTTGCGGAGATATCTTAATTCAAAGTAAATCCATTTTTGAGTTTTGAAAGTTTGCATGACTTTGGATGTCTACAGTTCCACAAATACGGCTCGCAAGGCCTTGCCGTTTTTTAACCGCTTAATCAGTTTTTAGAGAGCTATCCATTGCTGAAAACTAGAGCATTTTGTGGGCTCTGGTTGCAGAGGAATTTTGATTCAAAGTTAATCTTTCTTGTTTCAACCCAAAAACTAAAAATCTTAATATGGCCATAACTTCCAAAATAAAGCTCGTAAGAGGTTGCGGTTAACGTTGTTGAACAGATAACGGTCAGGTATTTGCATTGGCGTTCAAAACTCAACTCTTTTTTTTCCAATCGATTTTCGAAAAAAAGCATGGACTACCCCCTTATCACTAAAAATTTTTTTACGAAAGTCTCTGGAACCCATTGAAACGTACATATATAGAAAGGTTTTGTCAAATGCAACCAGCACATCCAAAGCAAACCCTTTTATAAGGTCTAGTTTTCGAGATATTTGCATTCAAAGTTATTTTTTTGAGTTATGAAGGCTTGTATGACTTTGGATGCCTACAGTTCCGCAAATAAGGCTATGACGTCATTTTCGCTTACAAAACGCTTAATTAGTTTTTCAAGAGCTATCCATAGCTGAAAACTAGAACATTCTAGGAGGTCTGGCTGCGGAGATATCTTAATTCAAAGTAAATCCAATAAAATCAATTTTTTTGAGTTTTGAAAGTTTGCATGACTTTGGATGTCTACAGTTCCACAAATAAGGCTCGGAAGGCCTTGCAGTTTTTTAAACGCTTAATCAGTTTTTAAAGAGTTATCCATTGCTGAAAACTAGAGCATTTTGTGGGCTCTGGTTGCAGAGGAATTTCGATTCAAAGTTAATCTTTCTTGTTTCAACCCAAAAACTAAAAATCTTAATATGGCCATAACTTCCAAAATAAAGCTCGTAAGAGGTTGCGGTTAACGTTGTTGAACAGATAACGGTCAGGTCTTTGCATTGCCGTTCAAAACTTAACTTTTTTTTTTCCTATCGATTTTCGAAAAAAAGCATGGACTACCCCCTTATCACTAAAAATTCATTTTTTTACGAAAGTCTCTGGAACCCATTGAAACGTACATATATAGAAAGGTTTTGTCAAATGCAACCAGCACATCCAAAGCAAACCCTTTTATAAGGTCTAGTTTTCGAGATATTTGCATTCAAAGTTATTTTTTTGAGTTATGAAAGCTTGTATGACTTTGGATGCCTACAGTTCCGCAAATAAGGCTATGACGTCATTTTCGCTTGAAAAACGCTTAATTAGTTTTTCAAGAGCTATCCATAGCTGAAAACTAGAACATTCTAGGAGGTCTGGTTGCGGAGATATCTTAATTCAAAATAAATCCAATAAAATCGATTTTTTTGAGTTTTGAAAGTTTGCATGACTTTGGATGTCTACAGTTCCACAAATAAGGCTCGGAAGGCCTTGCAGTTTTTTAACCGCTTAATCAGTTTTTAAAGAGCTATCCATTGCTGAAAACTAGAGCATTTTTTGGGCTCTGGTTGCAGAGGAATTTTGATTCAAAGTTAATCTTTCTTGTTTCAACCCAAAAACTAAAGATCTTAATATGGCCATAACGTCCAAAATAAAGCTCGTAAGAGGTTGCGGTTAACGTTGTTGAACAGGTAACGGTCAGGTCTTTGCATTGCCGTTCAAAACTCAACTTTTTTTTTTCCAATCGATTTTCGAAAAAAAGCATGGACTACCACCTTATCACTAAAAATTAATTTTTTTACGAAAGTCTCTGGAACCCATTGAAACGTACATATATAGAAAGGTTTTGTCAAATGCAACCAGCACATCCAAAGCAAACCCTTTTATAAGGTCTAGTTTTCGAGATATTTGCATTCAAAGTTATTTTTTTGAGTTATGAAAGCTTGTATGACTTTGGATGCCTACAGTTCCGCAAATAAGGCTATGACGTCATTTTCGCTTGAAAAACGCTTAATTAGTTTTTCAAGAGCTATCCATAGCTGAAAACTAGAACATTCTAGGAGGTCTGGTTGCGGAGATATCTTAATTCAAAGTAAATCCATTAAAATCGATTTTTTTGAGTTTTGAAAGTTTGCATGACTTTGGATGTCTACAGTTCCACAAATACGGCTCGCAAGGCCTTGCCGTTTTTTAACCGCTTAATCAGTTTTTAGAGAGCTATCCATTGCTGAAAACTAGAGCATTTTGTGGGCTCTGGTTGCAGAGGAATTTTGATTCAAAGTTAATCTTTCTTGTTTCAACCCAAAAACTAAAAATCTTAATATGGCCATAACTTCCAAAATAAAGCTCGTAAGAGGTTGCGGTTAACGTTGTTGAACAGATAACGGTCAGGTCTTTGCATTGCCGTTCAAAACTCAACTTTTTTTTTTCAATCGATTTTCGAAAAAAAGCATGGACTACCCCCTTATCACTAAAAATTCATTTTTTTACGAAAGTCTCTGGAACCCATTGAAACGTACATATATAGAAAGGTTTTGTCAAATGCAACCAGCACATCCAAAGCAAACCCTTTTATAAGGTCTAGTTTTCGAGATATTTGCATTCAAAGTTATTTTTTTGAGTTATGAAGGCTTGTATGACTTTGGATGCCTACAGTTCCGCAAATAAGGCTATGACGTCATTTTCGCTTGCAAAACGCTGAATTAGTTTTTCAAGAGCTATCCATAGCTGAAAACTAGAACATTCTAGGAGGTCTGGTTGCGGAGATATCTTAATTCAAAGTAAATCCATTAAAATCGATTTTTTTGAGTTTTGAAAGTTTGCATGACTTTGGATGTCTACAGTTCCACAAATACGGCTCGCAAGGCCTTGCCGTTTTTTAACCGCTTAATCAGTTTTTAGAGAGCTATCTATTGCTGAAAACGAGAGCATTTTGTGGGCTCTGGTTGCAGAGGAATTTTGATTCAAAGTTAATCTTTCTTGTTTCAACCCAAAAACTAATAATCTTAATATGGCCATAACTTCCGAAATAAAGCTCTTAAGAGGTTGCGGTTAACGTTGTTGATAAGATAATGGTCAGGTATTTGCATTGGCGTTCAAAACTCAACTCTTTTTTTTCCAATCGATTTTCGAAAAAAAGCATGGACGACCCCCTTATCACTAAAACATTTTTTACGAAAGTCTCTGGAACCCATTGAAACGTACATATATAGAAAGGTTTTGTCAAATGCAACCAGCACATCCAAAGCAAACCCTTTTATAAGGTCTAGTTTTCGAGATATTTGCATTCAAAGTTATTTTTTTGAGTTATGAAGGCTTGTATGACTTTGGATGCCTACAGTTCCGCAAATAAGGCTATGACGTCATTTTCGCTTGCAAAACGCTTAATTAGTTATTCAAGAGCTATCCATAGCTGAAAACAAGAACATTCTAGGAGGTCTGGTTGCGGAGATATCTTAATTCAAAGTAAATCCATTTTTGAGTTTTGAAAGTTTGCATGACTTTGGATGTCTACAGTTCCACAAATACGGCTCGCAAGGCCTTGCCGTTTTTTAACCGCTTAATCAGTTTTTAGAGAGCTATCCATTGCTGAAAACTAGAGCATTTTGTGGGCTCTGGTTGCAGAGGAATTTTGATTCAAAGTTAATCTTTCTTGTTTCAACCCAAAAACTAAAAATCTTAATATGGCCATAACTTCCAAAATAAAGCTCGTAAGAGGTTGCGGTTACCGTTGTTGAACAGATAACGGTCAGGTATTTGCATTGGCGTTCAAAACTCAACTCTTTTTTTTCCAATCGATTTTCGAAAAAAAGCATGGACTACCCCCTTATCACTAAAAATTCATTTTTTTACGAAAGTCTCTGGAACCCATTGAAACGTACATATATAGAAAGGTTTTGTCAAATGCAACCAGCACATCCAAAGCAAACCCTTTTATAAGGTCTAGTTTTCGAGATATTTGCATTCAAAGTTATTTTTTTGAGTTATGAAGGCTTGTATGACTTTGGATGCCTACAGTTCCGCAAATAAGGCTATGACGTCATTTTCGCTTGCAAAACGCTGAATTAGTTTTTCAAGAGCTATCCATAGCTGAAAACTAGAACATTCTAGGAGGTCTGGTTGCGGAGATATCTTAATTCAAAGTAAATCCATTAAAATCGATTTTTTTGAGTTTTGAAAGTTTGCATGACTTTGGATGTCTACAGTTCCACAAATACGGCTCGCAAGGCCTTGCCGTTTTTTAACCGCTTAATCAGTTTTTAGAGAGCTATCCATTGCTGAAAACTAGAGCATTTTGTGGGCTCTGGTTGCAGAGGAATTTTGATTCAAAGTTAATCTTTCTTGTTTCAACCCAAAAACTAAAAATCTTAATATGGCCATAACTTCCAAAATAAAGCTCGTAAGAGGTTGCGGTTAACGTTGTTGAACAGATAACGGTCAGGTATTTGCATTGGCGTTCAAAACTCAACTCTTTTTTTTCCAATCGATTTTCGAAAAAAAGCATGGACGACCCCCTTATCACTAAAACATTTTTTACGAAAGTCTCTGGAACCCATTGAAACGTACATATATAGAAAGGTTTTGTCAAATGCAACCAGCACATCCAAAGCAAACCCTTTTATAAGGTCTAGTTTTCGAGATATTTGCATTCAAAGTTATTTTTTTGAGTTATGAAGGCTTGTATGACTTTGGATGCCTACAGTTCCGCAAATAAGGCTATGACGTCATTTTCGCTTGCAAAACGCTTAATTAGTTATTCAAGAGCTATCCATAGCTGAAAACAAGAACATTCTAGGAGGTCTGGTTGCGGAGATATCTTAATTCAAAGTAAATCCATTTTTGAGTTTTGAAAGTTTGCATGACTTTGGATGTCTACAGTTCCACAAATACGGCTCGCAAGGCCTTGCCGTTTTTTAACCGCTTAATCAGTTTTTAGAGAGCTATCCATTGCTGAAAACTAGAGCATTTTGTGGGCTCTGGTTGCAGAGGAATTTTGATTCAAAGTTAATCTTTCTTGTTTCAACCCAAAAACTAAAAATCTTAATATGGCCATAACTTCCAAAATAAAGCTCGTAAGAGGTTGCGGTTAACGTTGTTGAACAGATAACGGTCAGGTATTTGCATTGGCGTTCAAAACTCAACTCTTTTTTTTCCAATCGATTTTCGAAAAAAAGCATGGACTACCCCCTTATCACTAAAAAATTTTTTACGAAAGTCTCTGGAACCCATTGAAACGTACATATATAGAAAGGTTTTGTCAAATGCAACCAGCACATCCAAAGCAAACCCTTTTATAAGGTCTAGTTTTCGAGATATTTGCATTCAAAGTTATTTTTTGAGTTATGAAGGCTTGTATGACTTTGGATGCCTACAGTTCCGCAAATAAGGCTATGACGTCATTTTCGCTAGCAAAACGCTTAATTAGTTTTTCAAGAGCTATCCATAGCTGAAAACAAGAACATTCTAGGAGGTCTGGCTGCGGAGATATCTTAATTCAAAATAAATCCAATAAAATCGATTTTTTTGAGTTTTGAAAGTTTGCATGACTTTGGATGTCTACAGTTCCACAAATGCGGCTCGCAAGGCCTTGCCGTTTTTAAACCGCTTAATCAGTTTTCAAAGAGCTATCCACTGCTGAAAACTAGAGCATTTTGTGGGCTCTGGTTGCAGAGGAATTTTGATTCAAAGTCAATCTTTCTTGTTTCAACCCAAAAACTAAAAATCTTAATATGGCCATAACTTCCAAAATAAAGCTCGTAAGAGGTTGCGGTTAACGTTGTTGAACAGATAACGGTCAGGTATTTGCATTGGCGTTCAAAACTCAACTCTTTTTTTTCCAATCGATTTTCGAAAAAAAGCATGGACTACCACCTTATCACTAAAAATTAATTTTTTTACGAAAGTCTCTGGAACCCATTGAAACGTACATATATAGAAAGGTTTTGTCAAATGCAACCAGCACATCCAAAGCAAACCCTTTTATAAGGTCTAGTTTTCGAGATATTTGCATTCAAAGTTATTTTTTTGAGTTATGAAAGCTTGTATGACTTTGGATGCCTACAGTTCCGCAAATAAGGCTATGACGTCATTTTCGCTTGAAAAACGCTTAATTAGTTTTTCAAGAGCTATCCATAGCTGAAAACTAGAACATTCTAGGAGGTCTGGTTGCGGAGATATCTTAATTCAAAATAAATCCAATAAAATCGATTTTTTTGAGTTTTGAAAGTTTGCATGACTTTGGATGTCTACAGTTCCACAAATAAGGCTCGGAAGGCCTTGCAGTTTTTTAACCGCTTAATCAGTTTTTAAAGAGCTATCCATTGCTGAAAACTAGAGCATTTTGTGGGCTCTGGTTGCAGAGGAATTTTGATTCAAAGTTAATCTTTCTTGTTTCAACCCAAAAACTAAAGATCTTAATATGGCCATAACGTCCAAAATAAAGCTCGTAAGAGGTTGCGGTTAACGTTGTTGAACAGATAACGGTCAGGTATTTGCATTGGCGTTCAAAACTCAACTCTTTTTTTTCCAATCGATTTTCGAAAAAAAGCATAGACTACCCCCTTATCACTAAAAAATTTTTTACGAAAGTCTCTGGAACCCATTGAAACGTACATATATAGAAAGGTTTTGTCAAATGCAACCAGCACATCCAAAGCAAACCCTTTTATAAGGTCTAGTTTTCGAGATATTTGCATTCAAAGTTATTTTTTTGAGTTATGAAGGCTTGTATGACTTTGGATGCCTACAGTTCCGCAAATAAGGCTATGACGTCATTTTCGCTTACAAAACGCTTAATTAGTTTTTCAAGAGCTATCCATAGCTGAAAACTAGAACATTCTAGGAGGTCTGGCTGCGGAGATATCTTAATTCAAAGTAAATCCAATAAAATCAATTTTTTTGAGTTTTGAAAGTTTGCATGACTTTGGATGTCTACAGTTCCACAAATAAGGCTCGGAAGGCCTTGCAGTTTTTTAAACGCTTAATTAGTTTTTAAAGAGTTATCCATTGCTGAAAACTAGAGCATTTTGTGGGCTCTGGTTGCAGAGGAATTTCGATTCAAAGTTAATCTTTCTTGTTTCAACCCAAAAACTAAAAATCTTAATATGGCCATAACTTCCAAAATAAAGCTCGTAAGAGGTTGCGGTTAACGTTGTTGAACAGATAACGGTCAGGTCTTTGCATTGCCGTTCAAAACTTAACTTTTTTTTTTCCTATCGATTTTCGAAAAAAAGCATGGACTACCCCCTTATCACTAAAAATTCATTTTTTTACGAAAGTCTCTGGAACCCATTGAAACGTACATATATAGAAAGGTTTTGTCAAATGCAACCAGCACATCCAAAGCAAACCCTTTTATAAGGTCTAGTTTTCGAGATATTTGCATTCAAAGTTATTTTTTTGAGTTATGAAAGCTTGTATGACTTTGGATGCCTACAGTTCCGCAAATAAGGCTATGACGTCATTTTCGCTTGAAAAACGCTTAATTAGTTTTTCAAGAGCTATCCATAGCTGAAAACTAGAACATTCTAGGAGGTCTGGTTGCGGAGATATCTTAATTCAAAATAAATCCAATAAAATCGATTTTTTTGAGTTTTGAAAGTTTGCATGACTTTGGATGTCTACAGTTCCACAAATAAGGCTCGGAAGGCCTTGCAGTTTTTTAACCGCTTAATCAGTTTTTAAAGAGCTATCCATTGCTGAAAACTAGAGCATTTTTTGGGCTCTGGTTGCAGAGGAATTTTGATTCAAAGTTAATCTTTCTTGTTTCAACCCAAAAACTAAAGATCTTAATATGGCCATAACGTCCAAAATAAAGCTCGTAAGAGGTTGCGGTTAACGTTGTTGAACAGGTAACGGTCAGGTCTTTGCATTGCCGTTCAAAACTCAACTTTTTTTTTTCCAATCGATTTTCGAAAAAAAGCATGGACTACCACCTTATCACTAAAAATTAATTTTTTTTTCGAAAGTCTCTGGAACCCATTGAAACGTACATATATAGAAAGGTTTTGCCAAATGCAACCAGCACATCCAAAGCAAACCCTTTTATAAGGTCTAGTTTTCGAGATATTTGCATTCAAAGCTATTTTTTGAGTTATGAAGGCTTGTATGACTTTGGATGCCTACAGTTCCGCAAATAAGGCTATGACGTCATTTTCGCTTGCAATACTCTTAATTAGTTTTTCAAGAGCTATCCATAGCTGAAAACTAGAACATTCTAGGAGGTCTGGTTGCGGAGATATCTTAATTCAAAGTAAATCCATTAAAATCGATTTTTTTGAGTTTTGAAAGTTTGCATGACTTTGGATGTCTACAGTTCCACAAATACGGCTCGCAAGGCCTTGCCGTTTTTTAACCGCTTAATCAGTTTTTAGAGAGCTATCCATTGCTGAAAACTAGAGCATTTTGTGGGCTCTGGTTGCAGAGGAATTTTGATTCAAAGTTAATCTTTCTTGTTTCAACCCAAAAACTAAAAATCTTAATATGGCCATAACTTCCAAAATAAAGCTCGTAAGAGGTTGCGGTTAACGTTGTTGAACAGATAACGGTCAGGTCTTTGCATTGCCGTTCAAAACTCAACTTTTTTTTTTCAATCGATTTTCGAAAAAAAGCATGGACTACCCCCTTATCACTAAAAATTCATTTTTTTACGAAAGTCTCTGGAACCCATTGAAACGTACATATATAGAAAGGTTTTGTCAAATGCAACCAGCACATCCAAAGCAAACCCTTTTATAAGGTCTAGTTTTCGAGATATTTGCATTCAAAGTTATTTTTTTGAGTTATGAAGGCTTGTATGACTTTGGATGCCTACAGTTCCGCAAATAAGGCTATGACGTCATTTTCGCTTGCAAAACGCTGAATTAGTTTTTCAAGAGCTATCCATAGCTGAAAACTAGAACATTCTAGGAGGTCTGGTTGCGGAGATATCTTAATTCAAAGTAAATCCATTAAAATCGATTTTTTTGAGTTTTGAAAGTTTGCATGACTTTGGATGTCTACAGTTCCACAAATACGGCTCGCAAGGCCTTGCCGTTTTTTAACCGCTTAATCAGTTTTTAGAGAGCTATCTATTGCTGAAAACGAGAGCATTTTGTGGGCTCTGGTTGCAGAGGAATTTTGATTCAAAGTTAATCTTTCTTGTTTCAACCCAAAAACTAATAATCTTAATATGGCCATAACTTCCGAAATAAAGCTCTTAAGAGGTTGCGGTTAACGTTGTTGATAAGATAATGGTCAGGTATTTGCATTGGCGTTCAAAACTCAACTCTTTTTTTTCCAATCGATTTTCGAAAAAAAGCATGGACGACCCCCTTATCACTAAAACATTTTTTACGAAAGTCTCTGGAACCCATTGAAACGTACATATATAGAAAGGTTTTGTCAAATGCAACCAGCACATCCAAAGCAAACCCTTTTATAAGGTCTAGTTTTCGAGATATTTGCATTCAAAGTTATTTTTTTGAGTTATGAAGGCTTGTATGACTTTGGATGCCTACAGTTCCGCAAATAAGGCTATGACGTCATTTTCGCTTGCATAACGCTTAATTAGTTATTCAAGAGCTATCCATAGCTGAAAACAAGAACATTCTAGGAGGTCTGGTTGCGGAGATATCTTAATTCAAAGTAAATCCATTTTTGAGTTTTGAAAGTTTGCATGACTTTGGATGTCTACAGTTCCACAAATACGGCTCGCAAGGCCTTGCCGTTTTTTAACCGCTTAATCAGTTTTTAGAGAGCTATCCATTGCTGAAAACTAGAGCATTTTGTGGGCTCTGGTTGCAGAGGAATTTTGATTCAAAGTTAATCTTTCTTGTTTCAACCCAAAAACTAAAAATCTTAATATGGCCATAACTTCCAAAATAAAGCTCGTAAGAGGTTGCGGTTAACGTTGTTGAACAGAAAACGGTCAGGTATTTGCATTGGCGTTCAAAACTCAACTCTTTTTTTTCCAATCGATTTTCGAAAAAAAGCATGGACTACCCCCTTATCACTAAAAAATTTTTTACGAAAGTCTCTGGAACCCATTGAAACGTACATATATAGAAAGGTTTTGTCAAATGCAACCAGCACATCCAAAGCAAACCCTTTTATAAGGTCTAGTTTTCGAGATATTTGCATTCAAAGTTATTTTTTGAGTTTTGAAGGCTTGTATGACTTTGGATGCCTACAGTTCCGCAAATAAGGCTATGACGTCATTTTCGCTAGCAAAACGCTTAATTAGTTTTTCAAGAGCTATCCATAGCTGAAAACAAGAACATTCTAGGAGGTCTGGCTGCGGAGATATCTTAATTCAAAATAAATCCAATAAAATCGATTTTTTTGAGTTTTGAAAGTTTGCATGACTTTGGATGTCTACAGTTCCACAAATGCGGCTCGCAAGGCCTTGCCGTTTTTAAACCGCTTAATCAGTTTTCAAAGAGCTATCCACTGCTGAAAACTAGAGCATTTTGTGGGCTCTGGTTGCAGAGGAATTTTGATTCAAAGTCAATCTTTCTTGTTTCAACCCAAAAACTAAAAATCTTAATATGGCCATAACTTCCAAAATAAAGCTCGTAAGAGGTTGCGGTTAACGTTGTTGAACAGATAACGGTCAGGTATTTGCATTGGCGTTCAAAACTCAACTCTTTTTTTTCCAATCGATTTTCGAAAAAAAGCATGGACTACCACCTTATCACTAAAAATTAATTTTTTTACGAAAGTCTCTGGAACCCATTGAAACGTACATATATAGAAAGGTTTTGTCAAATGCAACCAGCACATCCAAAGCAAACCCTTTTATAAGGTCTAGTTTTCGAGATATTTGCATTCAAAGTTATTTTTTTGAGTTATGAAAGCTTGTATGACTTTGGATGCCTACAGTTCCGCAAATAAGGCTATGACGTCATTTTCGCTTGAAAAACGCTTAATTAGTTTTTCAAGAGCTATCCATAGCTGAAAACTAGAACATTCTAGGAGGTCTGGTTGCGGAGATATCTTAATTCAAAATAAATCCAATAAAATCGATTTTTTTGAGTTTTGAAAGTTTGCATGACTTTGGATGTCTACAGTTCCACAAATAAGGCTCGGAAGGCCTTGCAGTTTTTTAACCGCTTAATCAGTTTTTAAAGAGCTATCCATTGCTGAAAACTAGAGCATTTTGTGGGCTCTGGTTGCAGAGGAATTTTGATTCAAAGTTAATCTTTCTTGTTTCAACCCAAAAACTAAAGATCTTAATATGGCCATAACGTCCAAAATAAAGCTCGTAAGAGGTTGCGGTTAACGTTGTTGAACAGATAACGGTCAGGTCTTTGCATTGCCGTTCAAAACTCAACTTTTTTTTTTCCAATCGATTTTCGAAAAAAAGCATGGACTACCACCTTATCACTAAAAATTAATTTTTTTACGAAAGTCTCTGGAACCCATTGAAACGTACATATATAGAAAGGTTTTGCCAAATGCAACCAGCACATCCAAAGCAAACCCTTTTATAAGGTCTAGTTTTCGAGATATTTGCATTCAAAGCTATTTTTTGAGTTATGAAGGCTTGTATGACTTTGGATGCCTACAGTTCCGCAAATAAGGCTATGACGTCATTTTCGCTTGCAATACGCTTAATTAGTTTTTCAAGAGCTATCCATAGCTGAAAACTAGAACATTCTAGGAGGTCTGGTTGCGGAGATATCTTAATTCAAAGTAAATCCATTAAAATCGATTTTTTTGAGTTTTGAAAGTTTGCATGACTTTGGATGTCTACAGTTCCACAAATACGGCTCGCAAGGCCTTGCCGTTTTTTAACCGCTTAATCAGTTTTTAGAGAGCTATCCATTGCTGAAAACTAGAGCATTTTGTGGGCTCTGGTTGCAGAGGAATTTTGATTCAAAGTTAATCTTTCTTGTTTCAACCCAAAAACTAAAAATCTTAATATGGCCATAACTTCCAAAATAAAGCTCGTAAGAGGTTGCGGTTAACGTTGTTGAACAGATAACGGTCAGGTCTTTGCATTGCCGTTCAAAACTCAACTTTTTTTTTTCAATCGATTTTCGAAAAAAAGCATGGACTACCCCCTTATCACTAAAAATTCATTTTTTTACGAAGGTCTCTGGAACCCATTGAAACGTACATATATAGAAAGGTTTTGTCAAATGCAACCAGCACATCCAAAGCAAACCCTTTTATAAGGTCTAGTTTTCGAGATATTTGCATTCAAAGTTATTTTTTTGAGTTATGAAGGCTTGTATGACTTTGGATGCCTACAGTTCCGCAAATAAGGCTATGACGTCATTTTCGCTTGCAAAACGCTTAATTAGTTTTTCAAGAGCTATCCATAGCTGAAAACTAGAACATTCTAGGAGGTCTGGTTGCGGAGATATCTTAATTCAAAGTAAATCCATTAAAATCGATTTTTTTGAGTTTTGAAAGTTTGCATGACTTTGGATGTCTACAGTTCCACAAATACGGCTCGCAAGGCCTTGCCGTTTTTTAACCGCTCAATCAGTTTTTAGAGAGCTATCTATTGCTGAAAACGAGAGCATTTTGTGGGCTCTGGTTGCAGAGGAATTTTGATTCAAAGTTAATCTTTCTTGTTTCAACCCAAAAACTAAAAATCTTAATATGGCCATAACTTCCAAAATAAAGCTCGTAAGAGGTTGCGGTTAACGTTGTTGAACAGATAACGGTCAGGTATTTGCATTGGCGTTCAAAACTCAACTCTTTTTTTTCCAATCGATTTTCGAAAAAAAGCATGGACTACCCCCTTATCACTAAAAAATTTTTTACGAAAGTCTCTGGAACCCATTGAAACGTACATATATAGAAAGGTTTTGTCAAATGCAACCAGCACATCCAAAGCAAACCCTTTTATAAGGTCTAGTTTTCGAGATATTTGCATTCAAAGTTATTTTTTGAGTTATGAAGGCTTGTATGACTTTGGATGCCTACAGTTCCGCAAATAAGGCTATGACGTCATTTTCGCTAGCAAAACGCTTAATTAGTTTTTCAAGAGCTATCCATAGCTGAAAACAAGAACATTCTAGGAGGTCTGGCTGCGGAGATATCTTAATTCAAAATAAATCCAATAAAATCGATTTTTTTGAGTTTTGAAAGTTTGCATGACTTTGGATGTCTACAGTTCCACAAATGCGGCTCGCAAGGCCTTGCCGTTTTTAAACCGCTTAATCAGTTTTCAAAGAGCTATCCACTGCTGAAAACTAGAGCATTTTGTGGGCTCTGGTTGCAGAGGAATTTTGATTCAAAGTCAATCTTTCTTGTTTCAACCCAAAAACTAAAAATCTTAATATGGCCATAACTTCCAAAATAAAGCTCGTAAGAGGTTGCGGTTAACGTTGTTGAACAGATAACGGTCAGGTATTTGCATTGGCGTTCAAAACTCAACTCTTTTTTTTCCAATCGATTTTCGAAAAAAAGCATGGACTACCACCTTATCACTAAAAATTAATTTTTTTACGAAAGTCTCTGGAACCCATTGAAACGTACATATATAGAAAGGTTTTGTCAAATGCAACCAGCACATCCAAAGCAAACCCTTTTATAAGGTCTAGTTTTCGAGATATTTGCATTCAAAGTTATTTTTTTGAGTTATGAAAGCTTGTATGACTTTGGATGCCTACAGTTCCGCAAATAAGGCTATGACGTCATTTTCGCTTGAAAAACGCTTAATTAGTTTTTCAAGAGCTATCCATAGCTGAAAACTAGAACATTCTAGGAGGTCTGGTTGCGGAGATATCTTAATTCAAAATAAATCCAATAAAATCGATTTTTTTGAGTTTTGAAAGTTTGCATGACTTTGGATGTCTACAGTTCCACAAATAAGGCTCGGAAGGCCTTGCAGTTTTTTAACCGCTTAATCAGTTTTTAAAGAGCTATCCATTGCTGAAAACTAGAGCATTTTGTGGGCTCTGGTTGCAGAGGAATTTTGATTCAAAGTTAATCTTTCTTGTTTCAACCCAAAAACTAAAGATCTTAATATGGCCATAACGTCCAAAATAAAGCTCGTAAGAGGTTGCGGTTAACGTTGTTGAACAGATAACGGTCAGGTCTTTGCATTGCCGTTCAAAACTCAACTTTTTTTTTTCCAATCGATTTTCGAAAAAAAGCATGGACTACCACCTTATCACTAAAAATTAATTTTTTTACGAAAGTCTCTGGAACCCATTGAAACGTACATATATAGAAAGGTTTTGCCAAATGCAACCAGCACATCCAAAGCAAACCCTTTTATAAGGTCTAGTTTTCGAGATATTTGCATTCAAAGCTATTTTTTGAGTTATGAAGGCTTGTATGACTTTGGATGCCTACAGTTCCGCAAATAAGGCTATGACGTCATTTTCGCTTGCAATACGCTTAATTAGTTTTTCAAGAGCTATCCATAGCTGAAAACTAGAACATTCTAGGAGGTCTGGTTGCGGAGATATCTTAATTCAAAGTAAATCCATTAAAATCGATTTTTTTGAGTTTTGAAAGTTTGCATGACTTTGGATGTCTACAGTTCCACAAATACGGCTCGCAAGGCCTTGCCGTTTTTTAACCGCTTAATCAGTTTTTAGAGAGCTATCCATTGCTGAAAACTAGAGCATTTTGTGGGCTCTGGTTGCAGAGGAATTTTGATTCAAAGTTAATCTTTCTTGTTTCAACCCAAAAACTAAAAATCTTAATATGGCCATAACTTCCAAAATAAAGCTCGTAAGAGGTTGCGGTTAACGTTGTTGAACAGATAACGGTCAGGTCTTTGCATTGCCGTTCAAAACTCAACTTTTTTTTTCAATCGATTTTCGAAAAAAAGCATGGACTACCCCCTTATCACTAAAAATTCATTTTTTTACGAAGGTCTCTGGAACCCATTGAAACGTACATATATAGAAAGGTTTTGTCAAATGCAACCAGCACATCCAAAGCAAACCCTTTTATAAGGTCTAGTTTTCGAGATATTTGCATTCAAAGTTATTTTTTTGAGTTATGAAGGCTTGTATGACTTTGCATGCCTACAGTTCCGCAAATAAGGCTATGACGTCATTTTCGCTTGCAAAACGCTTAATTAGTTTTTCAAGAGCTATCCATAGCTGAAAACTAGAACATTCTAGGAGGTCTGGTTGCGGAGATATCTTAATTCAAAGTAAATCCATTAAAATCGATTTTTTTGAGTTTTGAAAGTTTGCATGACTTTGGATGTCTACAGTTCCACAAATACGGCTCGCAAGGCCTTGCCGTTTTTTAACCGCTTAATCAGTTTTTAGAGAGCTATCCATTGCTGAAAACTAGAGCATTTTGTGGGCTCTGGTTGCAGAGGAATTTTGATTCAAAGTTAATCTTTCTTGTTTCAACCCAAAAACTAAAAATCTTAATATGGCCATAACTTCCAAAATAAAGCTCGTAAGAGGTTGCGGTTAACGTTGTTGAACAGATAACGGTCAGGTATTTGCATTGGCGTTCAAAACTCAACTCTTTTTTTTCCAATCGATTTTCGAAAAAAAGCATGGACTACCCCCTTATCACTAAAAAATTTTTTACGAAAGTCTCTGGAACCCATTGAAACGTACATATATAGAAAGGTTTTGTCAAATGCAACCAGCACATCCAAAGCAAACCCTTTTATAAGGTCTAGTTTTCGAGATATTTGCATTCAAAGTTATTTTTTGAGTTATGAAGGCTTGTATGACTTTGGATGCCTACAGTTCCGCAAATAAGGCTATGACGTCATTTTCGCTAGCAAAACGCTTAATTAGTTTTTCAAGAGCTATCCATAGCTGAAAACAAGAACATTCGAGGAGGTCTGGCTGCGGAGATATCTTAATTCAAAATAAATCCAATAAAATCGATTTTTTTGAGTTTTGAAAGTTTGCATGACTTTGGATGTCTACAGTTCCACAAATGCGGCTCGCAAGGCCTTGCCGTTTTTAAACCGCTTTATCAGTTTTCAAAGAGCTATCCACTGCTGAAAACTAGAGCATTTTGTGGGCTCTGGTTGCAGAGGAATTTTGATTCAAAGTCAATCTTTCTTGTTTCAACCCAAAAACTAAAAATCTTAATATGGCCATAACTTCCAAAATAAAGCTCGTAAGAGGTTGCGGTTAACGTTGTTGAACAGATAACGGTCAGGTATTTGCATTGGCGTTCAAAACTCAACTCTTTTTTTTCCAATCGATTTTCGAAAAAAAGCATGGACTACCACCTTATCACTAAAAATTAATTTTTTTACGAAAGTCTCTGGAACCCATTGAAACGTACATATATAGAAAGGTTTTGTCAAATGCAACCAGCACATCCAAAGCAAACCCTTTTATAAGGTCTAGTTTTCGAGATATTTGCATTCAAAGTTATTTTTTTGAGTTATGAAAGCTTGTATGACTTTGGATGCCTACAGTTCCGCAAATAAGGCTATGACGTCATTTTCGCTTGAAAAACGCTTAATTAGTTTTTCAAGAGCTATCCATAGCTGAAAACTAGAACATTCTAGGAGGTCTGGTTGCGGAGATATCTTAATTCAAAATAAATCCAATAAAATCGATTTTTTTGAGTTTTGAAAGTTTGCATGACTTTGGATGTCTACAGTTCCACAAATAAGGCTCGGAAGGCCTTGCAGTTTTTTAACCGCTTAATCAGTTTTTAAAGAGCTATCCATTGCTGAAAACTAGAGCATTTTGTGGGCTCTGGTTGCAGAGGAATTTTGATTCAAAGTTAATCTTTCTTGTTTCAACCCAAAAACTAAAGATCTTAATATGGCCATAACGTCCAAAATAAAGCTCGTAAGAGGTTGCGGTTAACGTTGTTGAACAGATAACGGTCAGGTCTTTGCATTGCCGTTCAAAACTCAACTTTTTTTTTTCCAATCGATTTTCGAAAAAAAGCATGGACTACCACCTTATCACTAAAAATTAATTTTTTTACGAAAGTCTCTGGAACCCATTGAAACGTACATATATAGAAAGGTTTTGCCAAATGCAACCAGCACATCCAAAGCAAACCCTTTTATAAGGTCTAGTTTTCGAGATATTTGCATTCAAAGCTATTTTTTGAGTTATGAAGGCTTGTATGACTTTGGATGCCTACAGTTCCGCAAATAAGGCTATGACGTCATTTTCGCTTGCAATACGCTTAATTAGTTTTTCAAGAGCTATCCATAGCTGAAAACTAGAACATTCTAGGAGGTCTGGTTGCGGAGATATCTTAATTCAAAGTAAATCCATTAAAATCGATTTTTTTGAGTTTTGAAAGTTTGCATGACTTTGGATGTCTACAGTTCCACAAATACGGCTCGCAAGGCCTTACCGTTTTTTAACCGCTTAATCAGTTTTTAGAGAGCTATCCATTGCTGAAAACTAGAGCATTTTGTGGGCTCTGGTTGCAGAGGAATTTTGATTCAAAGTTAATCTTTCTTGTTTCAACCCAAAAACTAAAAATCTTAATATGGCCATAACTTCCAAAATAAAGCTCGTAAGAGGTTGCGGTTAACGTTGTTGAACAGATAACGGTCAGGTCTTTGCATTGCCGTTCAAAACTCAACTTTTTTTTTTCAATCGATTTTCGAAAAAAAGCATGGACTACCCCCTTATCACTAAAAATTCATTTTTTTACGAAGGTCTCTGGAACCCATTGAAACGTACATATATAGAAAGGTTTTGTCAAATGCAACCAGCACATCCAAAGCAAACCCTTTTATAAGGTCTAGTTTTCGAGATATTTGCATTCAAAGTTATTTTTTTGAGTTATGAAGGCTTGTATGACTTTGGATGCCTACAGTTCCGCAAATAAGGCTATGACGTCATTTTCGCTTGCAAAACGCTTAATTATTTTTTCAAGAGCTATCCATAGCTGAAAACTAGAACATTCTAGGAGGTCTGGTTGCGGAGATATCTTAATTCAAAGTAAATCCATTAAAATCGATTTTTTTGAGTTTTGAAAGTTTGCATGACTTTGGATGTCTACAGTTCCACAAATACGGCTCGCAGGGCCTTGCCGTTTTTTAACCGCTTAATCAGTTTTTAGAGAGCTATCTATTGCTGAAAACGAGAGCATTTTGTGGGCTCTGGTTGCAGAGGAATTTTGATTCAAAGTTAATCTTTCTTGTTTCAACCCAAAAACTAAAAATCTTAATATGGCCATAACTTCCGAAATAAAGCTCTTAAGAGGTTGCGGTTAACGTTGTTGATAAGATAATGGTCAGGTATTTGCATTGGCGTTCAAAACTCAACTCTTTTTTTTCCAATCGATTTTCGAAAAAAAGCATGGACTACCCCCTTATCACTAAAAAATTTTTTACGAAAGTCTCTGGAACCCATTGAAACGTACATATATAGAAAGGTTTTGTCAAATGCAACCAGCACATCCAAAGCAAACCCTTTTATAAGGTCTAGTTTTCGAGATATTTGCATTCAAAGTTATTTTTTTGAGTTATGAAGGCTTGTATGACTTTGGATGCCTACAGTTCCGCAAATAAGGCTATGACGTCATTTTCGCTTGCAAAACGCTTAATTAGTTTTTCAAGAGCTATCCATAGCTGAAAACAAGAACATTCTAGGAGGTCTGGTTGCGGAGATATCTTAATTCAAAGTAAATCCATTCTTGAGTTTTGAAAGTTTGCATGACTTTGGATGTCTACAGTTCCACAAATACGGCTCGCAAGGCCTTGCCGTTTTTGAACCGCTTAATCAGTTTTTAGAGAGCTATCCATTGCTGAAAACTAGAGCATTTTGTGGGCTCTGGTTGCAGAGGAATTTTGATTCAAAGTTAATCTTTCTTGTTTCAACCCAAAAACTAAAAATCTTAATATGGCCATAACTTCCAAAATAAAGCTCGTAAGAGGTTGCGGTTAACGTTGTTGAACAGATAACGGTCAGGTATTTGCATTGGCGTTCAAAACTCAACTCTTTTTTTTCCAATCGATTTTCGAAAAAAAGCATGGACTACCCCCTTATCACTAAAAAATTTTTTACGAAAGTCTCTGGAACCCATTGAAACGTACATATATAGAAAGGTTTTGTCAAATGCAACCAGCACATCCAAAGCAAACCCTTTTATAAGGTCTAGTTTTCGAGATATTTGCATTCAAAGTTATTTTTTGAGTTATGAAGGCTTGTATGACTTTGGATGCCTACAGTTCCGCAAATAAGGCTATGACGTCATTTTCGCTAGCAAAACGCTTAATTAGTTTTTCAAGAGCTATCCATAGCTGAAAACAAGAACATTCTAGGAGGTCTGGCTGCGGAGATATCTTAATTCAAAATAAATCCAATAAAACGATTTTTTTGAGTTTTGAAAGTTTGCATGACTTTGGATGTCTACAGTTCCACAAATGCGGCTCGCAAGGCCTTGCCGTTTTTAAACCGCTTAATCAGTTTTTAAAGAGCTATCCACTGCTGAAAACTAGAGCATTTTGTGGGCTCTGGTTGCAGAGGAATTTTGATTCAAAGTCAATCTTTCTTGTTTCAACCCAAAAACTAAAAATCTTAATATGGCCATAACTTCCAAAATAAAGCTCTTAAGAGGTTGCGGTTAACGTTGTTGATAAGATAATGGTCAGGTATTTGCATTGGCGTTCAAAACTCAACTCTTTTTTTTCCAATCGATTTTCGAAAAAAAGCATGGACTACCCCCTTATCACTAAAAAATTTTTTACGAAAGTCTCTGGAACCCATTGAAACGTACATATATAGAAAGGTTTTGTCAAATGCAACCAGCACATCCAAAGCAAACCCTTTTATAAGGTCTAGTTTTCGAGATATTTGCATTCAAAGTTATTTTTTTGAGTTATGAAGGCTTGTATGACTTTGGATGCCTACAGTTCCGCAAATAAGGCTATGACGTCATTTTCGCTTGCAAAACGCTTAATTAGTTTTTCAAGAGCTATCCATAGCTGAAAACTAGAACATTCTAGGAGGTCTGGTTGCGGAGATATCTTAATTCAAAGTAAATCCATTAAAATCGATTTTTTTGAGTTTTGAAAGTTTGCATGACTTTGGATGTCTACAGTTCCACAAATACGGCTCGCAAGGCCTTGCCGTTTTTTAACCGCTTAATCAGTTTTTAGAGAGCTATCTATTGCTGAAAACGAGAGCATTTTGTGGGCTCTGGTTGCAGAGGAATTTTGATTCAAAGTTAATCTTTCTTGTTTCAACCCAAAAACTAAAAATCTTAATATGGCCATAACTTCCGAAATAAAGCTCTTAAGAGGTTGCGGTTAACGTTGTTGATAAGATAATGGTCAGGTATTTGCATTGGCGTTCAAAACTCAACTCTTTTTTTTCCAATCGATTTTCGAAAAAAAGCATGGACTACCCCCTTATCACTAAAAAATTTTTTACGAAAGTCTCTGGAACCCATTGAAACGTACATATATAGAAAGGTTTTGTCAAATGCAACCAGCACATCCAAAGCAAACCCTTTTATAAGGTCTAGTTTTCGAGATATTTGCATTCAAAGTTATTTTTTTGAGTTATGAAGGCTTGTATGACTTTGGATGCCTACAGTTCCGCAAATAAGGCTATGACGTCATTTTCGCTTGCAAAACGCTTAATTAGTTTTTCAAGAGCTATCCATAGCTGAAAACAAGAACATTCTAGGAGGTCTGGTTGCGGAGATATCTTAATTCAAAGTAAATCCATTCTTGAGTTTTGAAAGTTTGCATGACTTTGGATGTCTACAGTTCCACAAATACGGCTCGCAAGGCCTTGCCGTTTTTGAACCGCTTAATCAGTTTTTAGAGAGCTATCCATTGCTGAAAACTAGAGCATTTTGTGGGCTCTGGTTGCAGAGGAATTTTGATTCAAAGTTAATCTTTCTTGTTTCAACCCAAAAACTAAAAATCTTAATATGGCCATAACTTCCAAAATAAAGCTCGTAAGAGGTTGCGGTTAACGTTGTTGAACAGATAACGGTCAGGTATTTGCATTGGCGTTCAAAACTCAACTCTTTTTTTTCCAATCGATTTTCGAAAAAAAGCATGGACTACCCCCTTATCACTAAAAAATTTTTTACGAAAGTCTCTGGAACCCATTGAAACGTACATATATAGAAAGGTTTTGTCAAATGCAACCAGCACATCCAAAGCAAACCCTTTTATAAGGTCTAGTTTTCGAGATATTTGCATTCAAAGTTATTTTTTGAGTTATGAAGGCTTGTATGACTTTGGATGCCTACAGTTCCGCAAATAAGGCTATGACGTCATTTTCGCTAGCAAAACGCTTAATTAGTTTTTCAAGAGCTATCCATAGCTGAAAACAAGAACATTCTAGGAGGTCTGGCTGCGGAGATATCTTAATTCAAAATAAATCCAATAAAACGATTTTTTTGAGTTTTGAAAGTTTGCATGACTTTGGATGTCTACAGTTCCACAAATGCGGCTCGCAAGGCCTTGCCGTTTTTAAACCGCTTAATCAGTTTTTAAAGAGCTATCCACTGCTGAAAACTAGAGCATTTTGTGGGCTCTGGTTGCAGAGGAATTTTGATTCAAAGTCAATCTTTCTTGTTTCAACCCAAAAACTAAAAATCTTAATATGGCCATAACTTCCAAAATAAAGCTCGTAAGAGGTTGCGGTTAACGTTGTTGAACAGATAACGGTCAGGTCTTTGCATTGCCGTTCAAAACTCAACTTTTTTTTTTCCAATCGATTTTCGAAAAAAAGCATGGACTACCCCCTTATCACTAAAAATTCATTTTTTTTACGAAAGTCTCTGGAACCCATTGAAACGTACATATATAGAAAGGTTTTGTCAAATGCAACCAGCACATCCAAAGCAAACCCTTTTATAAGGTCTAGTTTTCGAGATATTTGCATTCAAAGTTATTTTTTGAGTTATGAAGGCTTGTATGACTTTGGATGCCTACAGTTCCGCAAATAAGGCTATGACGTCATTTTCGCTTGCAAAACGCTTAATTAGTTTTTCAAGAGCTATCCATAGCTGAAAACTAGAACATTCTAGGAGGTCTGGTTGCGGAGATATCTTAATTCAAAATAAATCCAATAAAATCGATTTTTTTGAGTTTTGAAAGTTTGCATGACTTTGGATGTCTACAGTTCCACAAATACGGCTCGCAAGGCCTTGCCGTTTTTTAACCGCTAATCAGTTTTTAGAGAGCTATCCATTGCTGAAAACTAGAGCATTATGTGGGCTCTGGTTGCAGAGAATTTTGATTCAAAGTTAATCTTTCTTGTTTCAACCCAAAAACTAAAAATCTTAATATGGCCATAACTTCCAAAATAAAGCTCGTAAGAGGTTGCGGTTAACGTTGTTGAACAGATAACGGTCAGGTATTTGCATTGGCGTTCAAAACTCAACTCTTTTTTTTCCAATCGATTTTCGAAAAAAAGCATGGACTACCCCCTTATCACTAAAAAATTTTTTACGAAAGTCTCTGGAACCCATTGAAACGTACATATATAGAAAGGTTTTGTCAAATGCAACCAGCACATCCAAAGCAAACCCTTTTATAAGGTCTAGTTTTCGAGATATTTGCATTCAAAGTTATTTTTTGAGTTATGAAGGCTTGTATGACTTTGGATGCCTACAGTTCCGCAAATAAGGCTATGACGTCATTTTCGCTAGCAAAACGCTTAATTAGTTTTTCAAGAGCTATCCATAGCTGAAAACAAGAACATTCTAGGAGGTCTGGCTGCGGAGATATCTTAATTCAAAATAAATCCAATAAAATCGATTTTTTTGAGTTTTGAAAGTTTGCATGACTTTGGATGTCTACAGTTCCACAAATGCGGCTCGCAAGGCCTTGCCGTTTTTAAACCGCTTAATCAGTTTTTAAAGAGCTATCCACTGCTGAAAACTAGAGCATTTTGTGGGCTCTGGTTGCAGAGGAATTTTGATTCAAAGTCAATCTTTCTTGTTTCAACCCAAAAACTAAAAATCTTAATATGGCCATAACTTCCAAAATAAAGCTCGTAAGAGGTTGCGGTTAACGTTGTTGAACAGATAACGGTCAGGTCTTTGCATTGCCGTTCAAAACTCAACTTTTTTTTTTCCAATCGATTTTCGAAAAAAAGCATGGACTACCCCCTTATCACTAAAAATTCATTTTTTTTACGAAAGTCTCTGGAACCCATTGAAACGTACATATATAGAAAGGTTTTGTCAAATGCAACCAGCACATCCAAAGCAAACCCTTTTATAAGGTCTAGTTTTCGAGATATTTGCATTCAAAGTTATTTTTTGAGTTATGAAGGCTTGTATGACTTTGGATGCCTACAGTTCCGCAAATAAGGCTATGACGTCATTTTCGCTTGCAAAACGCTTAATTAGTTTTTCAAGAGCTATCCATAGCTGAAAACTAGAACATTCTAGGAGGTCTGGTTGCGGAGATATCTTAATTCAAAATAAATCCAATAAAATCGATTTTTTTGAGTTTTGAAAGTTTGCATGACTTTGGATGTCTACAGTTCCACAAATACGGCTCGCAAGGCCTTGCCGTTTTTTAACCGCTAATCAGTTTTTAGAGAGTTATCCATTGCTGAAAACTAGAGCATTTTGTGGGCTCTGGTTGCAGAGGAATTTCGATTCAAAGTTAATCTTTCTTGTTTCAACCCAAAAACTAAAAATCTTAATATGGCCATAACTTCCAAAATAAAGCTCGTAAGAGGTTGCGGTTAACGTTGTTGAACAGATAACGGTCAGGTCTTTGCATTGCCGTTCAAAACTCAATCGATTTTCGAAAAAAAGCATGGACTACCCCCTTATCACTAAAAATTCATTTTTTTACGAAAGGCTCTGGAACCCATTGAAACGTACATATATAGAAAGGTTTTGTCAAACGCAACCAGCACATCCAAAGCAAACCCTTTTATAAGGTCTAGTTTTCGAGATATTTGCATTCAAAGTTATTTTTTTGAGTTATGAAGGCTTGTATGACTTTGGATGCCTACAGTTCCGCAAATAAGGCTATGACGTCATTTTCGCTTGCAAAACACTTAATTAGTTTTTCAAGAGCTATCCATAGCTGAAAACTAGAACATTCTAGGAGGTCTGGCTGCGGAGATATCTTAATTCAAAGTAAATCCAATAAAATCGAATTTTTTGAGTTTTGAAAGTTTGCATGACTTTGGATGTCTACAGTTCCACAAATAAGGCTCGGAAGGCCTTGCAGTTTTTTAACCGCTTAATCAGTTTTTAAAGAGCTATCCATTGCTGAAAACTAGAGCATTTTGTGGGCTCTGGTTGCAGAGGCATTTTGATTCAAAGTTAATCTTTCTTGTTTCAACCCAAAAACTAAAAATCTTAATATGGCCATAACTTCCAAAATAAAGCTCGTAAGAGGTTGCGGTTAACGTTGTTGAACAGATAACGGTCAGGTCTTTGCATTGCCGTTCAAAACTCAACTTTTTTTTTTCCAATCGATTTTCGAAAAAAAGCATGGACTACCCCCCCTTATCACTAAAAATTCATTTTTTTACGAAAGTCTCTGGAACCCATTGAAACGTACATATATAGAAAGGTTTTGTCAAATGCAACCAGCACATCCAAAGCAAACCCTTTTATAAGGTCTAGTTTTCGAGATATTTGCATTCAAAGTTATTTTTTGAGTTATGAAGGCTTGTATGACTTTGGATGCCTACAGTTCCGCAAATAAGGCTATGACGTCATTTTCGCTTGCAAAACGCTTAATGAGTTTTTCAAGAGCTATCCATAGCTGAAAACTAGAACATTCTAGGAGGTCTGGCTGCGGAGATATCTTAATTCAAAATAAATCCAATAAAATCGATTTTTTTGAGTTTTGAAAGTTTGCATGACTTTGGATGTCTACAGTTCCACAAATAAGGCTCGGAAGGCCTTGCAGTTTTTTAACCGCTTAATCAGTTTTTAAAGAGCTATCCATTGCTGAAAACTAGAGCATTTTGTGGGCTCTGGTTGCAGAGGAATTTTGATTCAAAGTTAATCTTTCTTGTTTCAACCCAAAAACTAAAGATCTTAATATGGCCATAACTTCCAAAATAAAGCTCGTAAGAGGTTGCGGTTAACGTTGTTGAACAGATAACGGTCAGGTCTTTGCATTGCCGTTCAAAACTCAACTTTTTTTTTTCCAATCGATTTTCGAAAAAAAGCATGGACTACCCCCTTATCACTAAAAATTCATTTTTTTACGAAAGTCTCTGGAACCCATTGAAACGTACATATATAGAAAGGTTTTGTCAAACGCAACCAGCACATCCAAAGCAAACCCTTTTATAAGGTCTAGTTTTCGAGATATTTGCATTCAAAGTTATTTTTTTGAGTTATGAAGGCTTGTATGACTTTGGATGCCTACAGTTCCGCAAATAAGGCTATGACGTCATTTTCGCTTGCAAAACGCTTAATTAGTTTTTCAAGAGCTATCCATAGCTGAAAACTAGAACATTCTAGGAGGTCTGGCTGCGGAGATATCTTAATTCAAAGTAAATCCAATAAAATCCAATTTTTTGAGTTTTGAAAGTTTGCATGACTTTGGATGTCTACAGTTCCACAAATAAGGCTCGGAAGGCCTTGCAGTTTTTTAACCGCTTAATCAGTTCTTAAAGAGCTATCCATTGCTGAAAACTAGAGCATTTTGTGGGCTCTGGTTGCAGAGGCATTTTGATTCAAAGTTAATCTTTCTTGTTTCAACCCAAAAACTAAAAATCTTAATATGGCCATAACTTCCAAAATAAAGCTCGTAAGAGGTTGCGGTCAACGTTGTTGAACAGATAACGGTCAGGTCTTTGCATTGCCGTTCAAAACTCAACTTTTTTTTTTCCAATCGATTTTCGAAAAAAAGCATGGACTACCCCCTTATCACTAAAAATTCATTTTTTTACGAAAGTCTCTGGAACCCATTGAAACGTACATATATAGAAAGGTTTTGTCAAATGCAACCAGCACATCCAAAGCAAACCCTTTTATAAGGTCTAGTTTTCGAGATATTTGCATTCAAAGTTATTTTTTTGAGTTATGAAGGCTTGTATGACTTTGGATGCCTACAGTTCCGCAAATAAGGCTATGACGTCATTTTCGCTTGCAAAACGCTTAATTAGTTTTTCAAGAGCTATCCATAGCTGAAAACTAGAACATTCTAGGAGGTCTGGCTGCGGAGATATCTTAATTCAAAGTAAATCCAATAAAATCGAATTTTTTGAGTTTTGAAAGTTTGCATGACTTTGGATGTCTACAGTTCCACAAATAAGGCTCGGAAGGCCTTGCAGTTTTTTAACCGCTTAATCAGTTTTTAAAGAGCTATCCATTGCTGAAAACTAGAGCATTTTGTGGGCTCTGGTTGCAGAGGCATTTTGATTCAAAGTTAATCTTTCTTGTTTCAACCCAAAAACTAAAAATCTTAATATGGCCATAACTTCCAAAATAAAGCTCGTAAGAGGTTGCGGTTAACGTTGTTGAACAGATAACGGTCAGGTCTTTGCATTGCCGTTCAAAACTCAACTTTTTTTTTCCAATCGATTTTCGAAAAAAAGCATGGACTACCCCCCCTTATCACTAAAAATTCATTTTTTTACGAAAGTCTCTGGAACCCATTGAAACGTACATATATAGAAAGGTTTTGTCAAATGCAACCAGCACATCCAAAGCAAACCCTTTTATAAGGTCTAGTTTTCGAGATATTTGCATTCAAAGTTATTTTTTGAGTTATGAAGGCTTGTATGACTTTGGATGCCTACAGTTCCGCAAATAAGGCTATGACGTCATTTTCGCTTGCAAAACGCTTAATGAGTTTTTCAAGAGCTATCCATAGCTGAAAACTAGAACATTCTAGGAGGTCTGGCTGCGGAGATATCTTAATTCAAAATAAATCCAATAAAATCGATTTTTTTGAGTTTTGAAAGTTTGCATGACTTTGGATGTCTACAGTTCCACAAATAAGGCTCGGAAGGCCTTGCAGTTTTTTAACCGCTTAATCAGTTTTTAAAGAGCTATCCATTGCTGAAAACTAGAGCATTTTGTGGGCTCTGGTTGCAGAGGAATTTTGATTCAAAGTTAATCTTTCTTGTTTCAACCCAAAAACTAAAGATCTTAATATGGCCATAACTTCCAAAATAAAGCTCGTAAGAGGTTGCGGTTAACGTTGTTGAACAGATAACGGTCAGGTCTTTGCATTGCCGTTCAAAACTCAACTTTTTTTTTCCAATCGATTTTCGAAAAAAAGCATGGACTACCCCCTTATCACTAAAAATTCATTTTTTTACGAAAGTCTCTGGAACCCATTGAAACGTACATATATAGAAAGGTTTTGTCAAACGCAACCAGCACATCCAAAGCAAACCCTTTTATAAGGTCTAGTTTTCGAGATATTTGCATTCAAAGTTATTTTTTTGAGTTATGAAGGCTTGTATGACTTTGGATGCCTACAGTTCCGCAAATAAGGCTATGACGTCATTTTCGCTTGCAAAACGCTTAATTAGTTTTTCAAGAGCTATCCATAGCTGAAAACTAGAACATTCTAGGAGGTCTGGCTGCGGAGATATCTTAATTCAAAGTAAATCCAATAAAATCGAATTTTTTGAGTTTTGAAAGTTTGCATGACTTTGGATGTCTACAGTTCCACAAATAAGGCTCGGAAGGCCTTGCAGTTTTTTAACCGCTTAATCAGTTCTTAAAGAGCTATCCATTGCTGAAAACTAGAGCATTTTGTGGGCTCTGGTTGCAGAGGCATTTTGATTCAAAGTTAATCTTTCTTGTTTCAACCCAAAAACTAAAAATCTTAATATGGCCATAACTTCCAAAATAAAGCTCGTAAGAGGTTGCGGTCAACGTTGTTGAACAGATAACGGTCAGGTCTTTGCATTGCCGTTCAAAACTCAACTTTTTTTTTTCCAATCGATTTTCGAAAAAAAGCATGGACTACCCCCTTATCACTAAAAATTCATTTTTTTACGAAAGTCTCTGGAACCCATTGAAACGTACATATATAGAAAGGTTTTGTCAAATGCAACCAGCACATCCAAAGCAAACCCTTTTATAAGGTCTAGTTTTCGAGATATTTGCATTCAAAGTTATTTTTTTGAGTTATGAAGGCTTGTATGACTTTGGATGCCTACAGTTCCGCAAATAAGGCTATGACGTCATTTTCGCTTGCAAAACGCTTAATTAGTTTTTCAAGAGCTATCCATAGCTGAAAACTAGAACATTCTAGGAGGTCTGGCTGCGGAGATATCTTAATTCAAAGTAAATCCAATAAAATCGAATTTTTTGAGTTTTGAAAGTTTGCATGACTTTGGATGTCTACAGTTCCACAAATAAGGCTCGGAAGGCCTTGCAGTTTTTTAACCGCTTAATCAGTTTTTAAAGAGCTATCCATTGCTGAAAACTAGAGCATTTTGTGGGCTCTGGTTGCAGAGGCATTTTGATTCAAAGTTAATCTTTCTTGTTTCAACCCAAAAACTAAAAATCTTAATATGGCCATAACTTCCAAAATAAAGCTCGTAAGAGGTTGCGGTTAACGTTGTTGAACAGATAACGGTCAGGTCTTTGCATTGCCGTTCAAAACTCAACTTTTTTTTTCCAATCGATTTTCGAAAAAAAGCATGGACTACCCCCCCTTATCACTAAAAATTCATTTTTTTACGAAAGTCTCTGGAACCCATTGAAACGTACATATATAGAAAGGTTTTGTCAAATGCAACCAGCACATCCAAAGCAAACCCTTTTATAAGGTCTAGTTTTCGAGATATTTGCATTCAAAGTTATTTTTTGAGTTATGAAGGCTTGTATGACTTTGGATGCCTACAGTTCCGCAAATAAGGCTATGACGTCATTTTCGCTTGCAAAACGCTTAATGAGTTTTTCAAGAGCTATCCATAGCTGAAAACTAGAACATTCTAGGAGGTCTGGCTGCGGAGATATCTTAATTCAAAATAAATCCAATAAAATCGATTTTTTTGAGTTTTGAAAGTTTGCATGACTTTGGATGTCTACAGTTCCACAAATAAGGCTCGGAAGGCCTTGCAGTTTTTTAACCGCTTAATCAGTTTTTAAAGAGCTATCCATTGCTGAAAACTAGAGCATTTTGTGGGCTCTGGTTGCAGAGGAATTTTGATTCAAAGTTAATCTTTCTTGTTTCAACCCAAAAACTAAAGATCTTAATATGGCCATAACTTCCAAAATAAAGCTCGTAAGAGGTTGCGGTTAACGTTGTTGAACAGATAACGGTCAGGTCTTTGCATTGCCGTTCAAAACTCAACTTTTTTTTTTCCAATCGATTTTCGAAAAAAAGCATGGACTACCCCCTTATCACTAAAAATTCATTTTTTTACGAAAGTCTCTGGAACCCATTGAAACGTACATATATAGAAAGGTTTTGTCAAACGCAACCAGCACATCCAAAGCAAACCCTTTTATAAGGTCTAGTTTTCGAGATATTTGCATTCAAAGTTATTTTTTTGAGTTATGAAGGCTTGTATGACTTTGGATGCCTACAGTTCCGCAAATAAGGCTATGACGTCATTTTCGCTTGCAAAACGCTTAATTAGTTTTTCAAGAGCTATCCATAGCTGAAAACTAGAACATTCTAGGAGGTCTGGCTGCGGAGATATCTTAATTCAAAGTAAATCCAATAAAATCGAATTTTTTGAGTTTTGAAAGTTTGCATGACTTTGGATGTCTACAGTTCCACAAATAAGGCTCGGAAGGCCTTGCAGTTTTTTAACCGCTTAATCAGTTTTTAAAGAGCTATCCATTGCTGAAAACTAGAGCATTTTGTGGGCTCTGGTTGCAGAGGCATTTTGATTCAAAGTTAATCTTTCTTGTTTCAACCCAAAAACTAAAAATCTTAATATGGCCATAACTTCCAAAATAAAGCTCGTAAGAGGTTGCGGTTAACGTTGTTGAACAGATAACGGTCAGGTCTTTGCATTGCCGTTCAAAACTCAACTTTTTTTTTCCAATCGATTTTCGAAAAAAAGCATGGACTACCCCCCCTTATCACTAAAAATTCATTTTTTTACGAAAGTCTCTGGAACCCATTGAAACGTACATATATAGAAAGGTTTTGTCAAATGCAACCAGCACATCCAAAGCAAACCCTTTTATAAGGTCTAGTTTTCGAGATATTTGCATTCAAAGTTATTTTTTGAGTTATGAAGGCTTGTATGACTTTGGATGCCTACAGTTCCGCAAATAAGGCTATGACGTCATTTTCGCTTGCAAAACGCTTAATGAGTTTTTCAAGAGCTATCCATAGCTGAAAACTAGAACATTCTAGGAGGTCTGGCTGCGGAGATATCTTAATTCAAAATAAATCCAATAAAATCGATTTTTTTGAGTTTTGAAAGTTTGCATGACTTTGGATGTCTACAGTTCCACAAATAAGGCTCGGAAGGCCTTGCAGTTTTTTAACCGCTTAATCAGTTTTTAAAGAGCTATCCATTGCTGAAAACTAGAGCATTTTGTGGGCTCTGGTTGCAGAGGAATTTTGATTCAAAGTTAATCTTTCTTGTTTCAACCCAAAAACTAAAGATCTTAATATGGCCATAACTTCCAAAATAAAGCTCGTAAGAGGTTGCGGTTAACGTTGTTGAACAGATAACGGTCAGGTCTTTGCATTGCCGTTCAAAACTCAACTTTTTTTTTTCCAATCGATTTTCGAAAAAAAGCATGGACTACCCCCTTATCACTAAAAATTCATTTTTTTACGAAAGTCTCTGGAACCCATTGAAACGTACATATATAGAAAGGTTTTGTCAAACGCAACCAGCACATCCAAAGCAAACCCTTTTATAAGGTCTAGTTTTCGAGATATTTGCATTCAAAGTTATTTTTTTGAGTTATGAAGGCTTGTATGACTTTGGATGCCTACAGTTCCGCAAATAAGGCTATGACGTCATTTTCGCTTGCAAAACGCTTAATTAGTTTTTCAAGAGCTATCCATAGCTGAAAACTAGAACATTCTAGGAGGTCTGGCTGCGGAGATATCTTAATTCAAAGTAAATCCAATAAAATCGAATTTTTTGAGTTTTGAAAGTTTGCATGACTTTGGATGTCTACAGTTCCACAAATAAGGCTCGGAAGGCCTTGCAGTTTTTTAACCGCTTAATCAGTTCTTAAAGAGCTATCCATTGCTGAAAACTAGAGCATTTTGTGGGCTCTGGTTGCAGAGGCATTTTGATTCAAAGTTAATCTTTCTTGTTTCAACCCAAAAACTAAAAATCTTAATATGGCCATAACTTCCAAAATAAAGCTCGTAAGAGGTTGCGGTCAACGTTGTTGAACAGATAACGGTCAGGTCTTTGCATTGCCGTTCAAAACTCAACTTTTTTTTTTCCAATCGATTTTCGAAAAAAAGCATGGACTACCCCCTTATCACTAAAAATTCATTTTTTTACGAAAGTCTCTGGAACCCATTGAAACGTACATATATAGAAAGGTTTTGTCAAATGCAACCAGCACATCCAAAGCAAACCCTTTTATAAGGTCTAGTTTTCGAGATATTTGCATTCAAAGTTATTTTTTTGAGTTATGAAGGCTTGTATGACTTTGGATGCCTACAGTTCCGCAAATAAGGCTATGACGTCATTTTCGCTTGCAAAACGCTTAATTAGTTTTTCAAGAGCTATCCATAGCTGAAAACTAGAACATTCTAGGAGGTCTGGCTGCGGAGATATCTTAATTCAAAGTAAATCCAATAAAATCGAATTTTTTGAGTTTTGAAAGTTTGCATGACTTTGGATGTCTACAGTTCCACAAATAAGGCTCGGAAGGCCTTGCAGTTTTTTAACCGCTTAATCAGTTTTTAAAGAGCTATCCATTGCTGAAAACTAGAGCATTTTGTGGGCTCTGGTTGCAGAGGCATTTTGATTCAAAGTTAATCTTTCTTGTTTCAACCCAAAAACTAAAAATCTTAATATGGCCATAACTTCCAAAATAAAGCTCGTAAGAGGTTGCGGTTAACGTTGTTGAACAGATAACGGTCAGGTCTTTGCATTGCCGTTCAAAACTCAACTTTTTTTTTCCAATCGATTTTCGAAAAAAAGCATGGACTACCCCCTTATCACAAAAAATTCATTTTTTTTACGAAAGTCTCTGGAACCCATTGAAACGTACATATATAGAAAGGTTTTGTCAAATGCAACCAGCACATCCAAAGCAAACCCTTTTATAAGGTCCAGTTTTCGAGATATTTGCATTCAAAGTTATTTTTTTGAGTTATGAAGGCTTGTATGACTTTGGATGCCTACAGTTCCGCAAATAAGGCTATGACGTCATTTTCGCTTGCAAAACGCTTAATTAGTTTTTCAAGAGCTATCCATAGCTGAAAACTAGAACATTCTAGGAGGTCTGGTTGCGGAGATATCTTAATTCAAAGTAAATCCATTAAAATCGATTTTTTTGAGTTTTGAAAGTTTGCATGACTTTGGATGTCTACAGTTCCACAAATACGGCTCGCAAGGCCTTGCCGTTTTTTAACCGCTTAATCAGTTTTTAGAGAGCTATCTATTGCTGAAAACGAGAGCATTTTGTGGGCTCTGGTTGCAGAGGAATTTTGATTCAAAGTTAATCTTTCTTGTTTCAACCCAAAAACTAAAAATCTTAATATGGCCATAACTTCCGAAATAAAGCTCTTAAGAGGTTGCGGTTAACGTTGTTGATAAGATAATGGTCAGGTATTTGCATTGGCGTTCAAAACTCAACTCTTTTTTTTCCAATCGATTTTCGAAAAAAAGCATGGACTACCCCCTTATCACTAAAAAATTTTTTACGAAAGTCTCTGGAACCCATTGAAACGTACATATATAGAAAGGTTTTGTCAAATGCAACCAGCACATCCAAAGCAAACCCTTTTATAAGGTCTAGTTTTCGAGATATTTGCATTCAAAGTTATTTTTTTGAGTTATGAAGGCTTGTATGACTTTGGATGCCTACAGTTCCGCAAATAAGGCTATGACGTCATTTTCGCTTGCAAAACGCTTAATTAGTTTTTCAAGAGCTATCCATAGCTGAAAACAAGAACATTCTAGGAGGTCTGGTTGCGGAGATATCTTAATTCAAAGTAAATCCATTCTTGAGTTTTGAAAGTTTGCATGACTTTGGATGTCTACAGTTCCACAAATACGGCTCGCAAGGCCTTGCCGTTTTTGAACCGCTTAATCAGTTTTTAGAGAGCTATCCATTGCTGAAAACTAGAGCATTTTGTGGGCTCTGGTTGCAGAGGAATTTTGATTCAAAGTTAATCTTTCTTGTTTCAACCCAAAAACTAAAAATCTTAATATGGCCATAACTTCCAAAATAAAGCTCGTAAGAGGTTGCGGTTAACGTTGTTGAACAGATAACGGTCAGGTATTTGCATTGGCGTTCAAAACTCAACTCTTTTTTTTCCAATCGATTTTCGAAAAAAAGCATGGACTACCCCCTTATCACTAAAAAATTTTTTACGAAAGTCTCTGGAACCCATTGAAACGTACATATATAGAAAGGTTTTGTCAAATGCAACCAGCACATCCAAAGCAAACCCTTTTATAAGGTCTAGTTTTCGAGATATTTGCATTCAAAGTTATTTTTTGAGTTATGAAGGCTTGTATGACTTTGGATGCCTACAGTTCCGCAAATAAGGCTATGACGTCATTTTCGCTAGCAAAACGCTTAATTAGTTTTTCAAGAGCTATCCATAGCTGAAAACAAGAACATTCTAGGAGGTCTGGCTGCAGAGATATCTTAATTCAAAATAAATCCAATAAAACGATTTTTTTGAGTTTTGAAAGTTTGCATGACTTTGGATGTCTACAGTTCCACAAATGCGGCTCGCAAGGCCTTGCCGTTTTTAAACCGCTTAATCAGTTTTTAAAGAGCTATCCACTGCTGAAAACTAGAGCATTTTGTGGGCTCTGGTTGCAGAGGAATTTTGATTCAAAGTCAATCTTTCTTGTTTCAACCCAAAAACTAAAAATCTTAATATGGCCATAACTTCCGAAATAAAGCTCTTAAGAGGTTGCGGTTAACGTTGTTGATAAGATAATGGTCAGGTATTTGCATTGGCGTTCAAAACTCAACTCTTTTTTTTCCAATCGATTTTCGAAAAAAAGCATGGACTACCCCCTTATCACTAAAAAATTTTTACGAAAGTCTCTGGAACCCATTGAAACGTACATATATAGAAAGGTTTTGTCAAATGCAACCAGCACATCCAAAGCAAACCCTTTTATAAGGTCTAGTTTTCGAGATATTTGCATTCAAAGTTATTTTTTTGAGTTATGAAGGCTTGTATGACTTTGGATGCCTACAGTTCCGCAAATAAGGCTATGACGTCATTTTCGCTTGAAAAACGCTTAATTAGTTTTTCAAGAGCTATCCATAGCTGAAAACTAGAACATTCTAGGAGGTCTGGTTGCGGAGATATCTTAATTCAAAATAAATCCAATAAAATCGATTTTTTTGAGTTTTGAAAGTTTGCATGACTTTGGATGTCTACAGTTCCACAAATACGGCTCGCAAGGCCTTGCCGTTTTTTAACCGCTAATCAGTTTTTAGAGAGTTATCCATTGCTGAAAACTAGAGCATTTTTGTGGCTCTGGTTGCAGAGGAATTTCGATTCAAAGTTAATCTTCTTGTTTCAACCCAAAAACTAAAAATCTTAATATGGCCATAACTTCCAAAATAAAGCTCGTAAGAGGTTGCGGTTAACGTTGTTGAACAGATAACGGTCAGGTCTTTGCATTGCCGTTCAAAACTCAATCGATTTTCGAAAAAAAGCATGGACTACCCCCTTATCACTAAAAATTCATTTTTTTACGAAAGGCTCTGGAACCCATTGAAACGTACATATATAGAAAGGTTTTGTCAAACGCAACCAGCACATCCAAAGCAAACCCTTTTATAAGGTCTAGTTTTCGAGATATTTGCATTCAAAGTTATTTTTTTGAGTTATGAAGGCTTGTATGACTTTGGATGCCTACAGTTCCGCAAATAAGGCTATGACGTCATTTTCGCTTGCAAAACACTTAATTAGTTTTTCAAGAGCTATCCATAGCTGAAAACTAGAACATTCTAGGAGGTCTGGCTGCGGAGATATCTTAATTCAAAGTAAATCCAATAAAATCGAATTTTTTGAGTTTTGAAAGTTTGCATGACTTTGGATGTCTACAGTTCCACAAATAAGGCTCGGAAGGCCTTGCAGTTTTTTAACCGCTTAATCAGTTTTTAAAGAGCTATCCATTGCTGAAAACTAGAGCATTTTGTGGGCTCTGGTTGCAGAGGCATTTTGATTCAAAGTTAATCTTTCTTGTTTCAACCCAAAAACTAAAAATCTTAATATGGCCATAACTTCCAAAATAAAGCTCGTAAGAGGTTGCGGTTAACGTTGTTGAACAGATAACGGTCAGGTCTTTGCATTGCCGTTCAAAACTCAACTTTTTTTTTTCCAATCGATTTTCGAAAAAAAGCATGGACTACCCCCCCTTATCACTAAAAATTCATTTTTTTACGAAAGTCTCTGGAACCCATTGAAACGTACATATATAGAAAGGTTTTGTCAAATGCAACCAGCACATCCAAAGCAAACCCTTTTATAAGGTCTAGTTTTCGAGATATTTGCATTCAAAGTTATTTTTTGAGTTATGAAGGCTTGTATGACTTTGGATGCCTACAGTTCCGCAAATAAGGCTATGACGTCATTTTCGCTTGCAAAACGCTTAATGAGTTTTTCAAGAGCTATCCATAGCTGAAAACTAGAACATTCTAGGAGGTCTGGCTGCGGAGATATCTTAATTCAAAATAAATCCAATAAAATCGATTTTTTTGAGTTTTGAAAGTTTGCATGACTTTGGATGTCTACAGTTCCACAAATAAGGCTCGGAAGGCCTTGCAGTTTTTTAACCGCTTAATCAGTTTTTAAAGAGCTATCCATTGCTGAAAACTAGAGCATTTTGTGGGCTCTGGTTGCAGAGGAATTTTGATTCAAAGTTAATCTTTCTTGTTTCAACCCAAAAACTAAAGATCTTAATATGGCCATAACTTCCAAAATAAAGCTCGTAAGAGGTTGCGGTTAACGTTGTTGAACAGATAACGGTCAGGTCTTTGCATTGCCGTTCAAAACTCAACTTTTTTTTTTCCAATCGATTTTCGAAAAAAAGCATGGACTACCCCCTTATCACTAAAAATTCATTTTTTTACGAAAGTCTCTGGAACCCATTGAAACGTACATATATAGAAAGGTTTTGTCAAACGCAACCAGCACATCCAAAGCAAACCCTTTTATAAGGTCTAGTTTTCGAGATATTTGCATTCAAAGTTATTTTTTTGAGTTATGAAGGCTTGTATGACTTTGGATGCCTACAGTTCCGCAAATAAGGCTATGACGTCATTTTCGCTTGCAAAACGCTTAATTAGTTTTTCAAGAGCTATCCATAGCTGAAAACTAGAACATTCTAGGAGGTCTGGCTGCGGAGATATCTTAATTCAAAGTAAATCCAATAAAATCGAATTTTTTGAGTTTTGAAAGTTTGCATGACTTTGGATGTCTACAGTTCCACAAATAAGGCTCGGAAGGCCTTGCAGTTTTTTAACCGCTTAATCAGTTCTTAAAGAGCTATCCATTGCTGAAAACTAGAGCATTTTGTGGGCTCTGGTTGCAGAGGCATTTTGATTCAAAGTTAATCTTTCTTGTTTCAACCCAAAAACTAAAAATCTTAATATGGCCATAACTTCCAAAATAAAGCTCGTAAGAGGTTGCGGTCAACGTTGTTGAACAGATAACGGTCAGGTCTTTGCATTGCCGTTCAAAACTCAACTTTTTTTTTTCCAATCGATTTTCGAAAAAAAGCATGGACTACCCCCTTATCACTAAAAATTCATTTTTTTACGAAAGTCTCTGGAACCCATTGAAACGTACATATATAGAAAGGTTTTGTCAAATGCAACCAGCACATCCAAAGCAAACCCTTTTATAAGGTCTAGTTTTCGAGATATTTGCATTCAAAGTTATTTTTTTGAGTTATGAAGGCTTGTATGACTTTGGATGCCTACAGTTCCGCAAATAAGGCTATGACGTCATTTTCGCTTGCAAAACGCTTAATTAGTTTTTCAAGAGCTATCCATAGCTGAAAACTAGAACATTCTAGGAGGTCTGGCTGCGGAGATATCTTAATTCAAAGTAAATCCAATAAAATCGAATTTTTTGAGTTTTGAAAGTTTGCATGACTTTGGATGTCTACAGTTCCACAAATAAGGCTCGGAAGGCCTTGCAGTTTTTTAACCGCTTAATCAGTTTTTAAAGAGCTATCCATTGCTGAAAACTAGAGCATTTTGTGGGCTCTGGTTGCAGAGGCATTTTGATTCAAAGTTAATCTTTCTTGTTTCAACCCAAAAACTAAAAATCTTAATATGGCCATAACTTCCAAAATAAAGCTCGTAAGAGGTTGCGGTTAACGTTGTTGAACAGATAACGGTCAGGTCTTTGCATTGCCGTTCAAAACTCAACTTTTTTTTTCCAATCGATTTTCGAAAAAAAGCATGGACTACCCCCTTATCACAAAAAATTCATTTTTTTTACGAAAGTCTCTGGAACCCATTGAAACGTACATATATAGAAAGGTTTTGTCAAATGCAACCAGCACATCCAAAGCAAACCCTTTTATAAGGTCCAGTTTTCGAGATATTTGCATTCAAAGTTATTTTTTTGAGTTATGAAGGCTTGTATGACTTTGGATGCCTACAGTTCCGCAAATAAGGCTATGACGTCATTTTCGCTTGCAAAACGCTTAATTAGTTTTTCAAGAGCTATCCATAGCTGAAAACTAGAACATTCTAGGAGGTCTGGTTGCGGAGATATCTTAATTCAAAGTAAATCCATTAAAATCGATTTTTTTGAGTTTTGAAAGTTTGCATGACTTTGGATGTCTACAGTTCCACAAATACGGCTCGCAAGGCCTTGCCGTTTTTTAACCGCTTAATCAGTTTTTAGAGAGCTATCTATTGCTGAAAACGAGAGCATTTTGTGGGCTCTGGTTGCAGAGGAATTTTGATTCAAAGTTAATCTTTCTTGTTTCAACCCAAAAACTAAAAATCTTAATATGGCCATAACTTCCGAAATAAAGCTCTTAAGAGGTTGCGGTTAACGTTGTTGATAAGATAATGGTCAGGTATTTGCATTGGCGTTCAAAACTCAACTCTTTTTTTTCCAATCGATTTTCGAAAAAAAGCATGGACTACCCCCTTATCACTAAAAAATTTTTTACGAAAGTCTCTGGAACCCATTGAAACGTACATATATAGAAAGGTTTTGTCAAATGCAACCAGCACATCCAAAGCAAACCCTTTTATAAGGTCTAGTTTTCGAGATATTTGCATTCAAAGTTATTTTTTTGAGTTATGAAGGCTTGTATGACTTTGGATGCCTACAGTTCCGCAAATAAGGCTATGACGTCATTTTCGCTTGCAAAACGCTTAATTAGTTTTTCAAGAGCTATCCATAGCTGAAAACAAGAACATTCTAGGAGGTCTGGTTGCGGAGATATCTTAATTCAAAGTAAATCCATTCTTGAGTTTTGAAAGTTTGCATGACTTTGGATGTCTACAGTTCCACAAATACGGCTCGCAAGGCCTTGCCGTTTTTGAACCGCTTAATCAGTTTTTAGAGAGCTATCCATTGCTGAAAACTAGAGCATTTTGTGGGCTCTGGTTGCAGAGGAATTTTGATTCAAAGTTAATCTTTCTTGTTTCAACCCAAAAACTAAAAATCTTAATATGGCCATAACTTCCAAAATAAAGCTCGTAAGAGGTTGCGGTTAACGTTGTTGAACAGATAACGGTCAGGTATTTGCATTGGCGTTCAAAACTCAACTCTTTTTTTTCCAATCGATTTTCGAAAAAAGCATGGACTACCCCCTTATCACTAAAAAATTTTTTACGAAAGTCTCTGGAACCCATTGAAACGTACATATATAGAAAGGTTTTGTCAAATGCAACCAGCACATCCAAAGCAAACCCTTTTATAAGGTCTAGTTTTCGAGATATTTGCATTCAAAGTTATTTTTTGAGTTATGAAGGCTTGTATGACTTTGGATGCCTACAGTTCCGCAAATAAGGCTATGACGTCATTTTCGCTAGCAAAACGCTTAATTAGTTTTTCAAGAGCTATCTATAGCTGAAAACAAGAACATTCTAGGAGGTCTGGCTGCAGAGATATCTTAATTCAAAATAAATCCAATAAAACGATTTTTTTGAGTTTTGAAAGTTTGCATGACTTTGGATGTCTACAGTTCCACAAATGCGGCTCGCAAGGCCTTGCCGTTTTTAAACCGCTTAATCAGTTTTTAAAGAGCTATCCACTGCTGAAAACTAGAGCATTTTGTGGGCTCTGGTTGCAGAGGAATTTTGATTCAAAGTCAATCTTTCTTGTTTCAACCCAAAAACTAAAAATCTTAATATGGCCATAACTTCCGAAATAAAGCTCTTAAGAGGTTGCGGTTAACGTTGTTGATAAGATAATGGTCAGGTATTTGCATTGGCGTTCAAAACTCAACTCTTTTTTTTCCAATCGATTTTCGAAAAAAAGCATGGACTACCCCCTTATCACTAAAAAATTTTTTACGAAAGTCTCTGGAACCCATTGAAACGTACATATATAGAAAGGTTTTGTCAAATGCAACCAGCACATCCAAAGCAAACCCTTTTATAAGGTCTAGTTTTCGAGATATTTGCATTCAAAGTTATTTTTTTGAGTTATGAAGGCTTGTATGACTTTGGATGCCTACAGTTCCGCAAATAAGGCTATGACGTCATTTTCGCTTGCAAAACGCTTAATTAGTTTTTCAAGAGCTATCCATAGCTGAAAACTAGAACATTCTAGGAGGTCTGGTTGCGGAGATATCTTAATTCAAAGTAAATCCATTAAAATCGATTTTTTTGAGTTTTGAAAGTTTGCATGACTTTGGATGTCTACAGTTCCACAAATACGGCTCGCAAGGCCTTGCCGTTTTTTAACCGCTTAATCAGTTTTTAGAGAGCTATCTATTGCTGAAAACGAGAGCATTTTGTGGGCTCTGGTTGCAGAGGAATTTTGATTCAAAGTTAATCTTTCTTGTTTCAACCCAAAAACTAAAAATCTTAATATGGCCATAACTTCCGAAATAAAGCTCTTAAGAGGTTGCGGTTAACGTTGTTGATAAGATAATGGTCAGGTATTTGCATTGGCGTTCAAAACTCAACTCTTTTTTTTCCAATCGATTTTCGAAAAAAAGCATGGACTACCCCCTTATCACTAAAAAATTTTTTACGAAAGTCTCTGGAACCCATTGAAACGTACATATATAGAAAGGTTTTGTCAAATGCAACCAGCACATCCAAAGCAAACCCTTTTATAAGGTCTAGTTTTCGAGATATTTGCATTCAAAGTTATTTTTTGAGTTATGAAGGCTTGTATGACTTTGGATGCCTACAGTTCCGCAAATAAGGCTATGACGTCATTTTCGCTTGCAAAACGCTTAATTAGTTTTTCAAGAGCTATCCATAGCTGAAAACAAGAACATTCTAGGAGGTCTGGTTGCGGAGATATCTTAATTCAAAGTAAATCCATTCTTGAGTTTTGAAAGTTTGCATGACTTTGGATGTCTACAGTTCCACAAATACGGCTCGCAAGGCCTTGCCGTTTTTGAACCGCTTAATCAGTTTTTAGAGAGCTATCCATTGCTGAAAACTAGAGCATTTTGTGGGCTCTGGTTGCAGAGGAATTTTGATTCAAAGTTAATCTTTCTTGTTTCAACCCAAAAACTAAAAATCTTAATATGGCCATAACTTCCAAAATAAAGCTCGTAAGAGGTTGCGGTTAACGTTGTTGAACAGATAACGGTCAGGTATTTGCATTGGCGTTCAAAACTCAACTCTTTTTTTTCCAATCGATTTTCGAAAAAAAGCATGGACTACCCCCTTATCACTAAAAAATTTTTTACGAAAGTCTCTGGAACCCATTGAAACGTACATATATAGAAAGGTTTTGTCAAATGCAACCAGCACATCCAAAGCAAACCCTTTTATAAGGTCTAGTTTTCGAGATATTTGCATTCAAAGTTATTTTTTTGAGTTATGAAGGCTTGTATGACTTTGGATGCCTACAGTTCCGCAAATAAGGCTATGACGTCATTTTCGCTAGCAAAACGCTTAATTAGTTTTTCAAGAGCTATCCATAGCTGAAAACAAGAACATTCTAGGAGGTCTGGCTGCGGAGATATCTTAATTCAAAATAAATCCAATAAAACGATTTTTTTGAGTTTTGAAAGTTTGCATGACTTTGGATGTCTACAGTTCCACAAATGCGGCTCGCAAGGCCTTGCCGTTTTTAAACCGCTAATCAGTTTTTAGAGAGCTATCCATTGCTGAAAACTAGAGCATTATGTGGGCTCTGGTTGCAGAGAATTTTGATTCAAAGTTAATCTTTCTTGTTTCAACCCAAAAACTAAAAATCTTAATATGGCCATAACTTCCAAAATAAAGCTCGTAAGAGGTTGCGGTTAACGTTGTTGAACAGATAACGGTCAGGTATTTGCATTGGCGTTCAAAACTCAACTCTTTTTTTTCCAATCGATTTTCGAAAAAAAGCATGGACTACCCCCTTATCACTAAAAATTCATTTTTTTTACGAAAGTCTCTGGAACCCATTGAAACGTACATATATAGAAAGGTTTTGTCAAATGCAACCAGCACATCCAAAGCAAACCCTTTTATAAGGTCTAGTTTTCGAGATATTTGCATTCAAAGTTATTTTTTGAGTTATGAAGGCTTGTATGACTTTGGATGCCTACAGTTCCGCAAATAAGGCTATGACGTCATTTTCGCTTGCAAAACGCTTAATTAGTTTTTCAAGAGCTATCCATAGCTGAAAACTAGAACATTCTAGGAGGTCTGGTTGCGGAGATATCTTAATTCAAAATAAATCCAATAAAATCGATTTTTTTGAGTTTTGAAAGTTTGCATGACTTTGGATGTCTACAGTTCCACAAATACGGCTCGCAAGGCCTTGCCGTTTTTTAACCGCTAATCAGTTTTTAGAGAGTTATCCATTGCTGAAAACTAGAGCATTTTGTGGGCTCTGGTTGCAGAGGAATTTCGATTCAAAGTTAATCTTTCTTGTTTCAACCCAAAAACTAAAAATCTTAATATGGCCATAACTTCCAAAATAAAGCTCGTAAGAGGTTGCGGTTAACGTTGTTGAACAGATAACGGTCAGGTCTTTGCATTGCCGTTCAAAACTCAATCGATTTTCGAAAAAAAGCATGGACTACCCCCTTATCACTAAAAATTCATTTTTTTACGAAAGGCTCTGGAACCCATTGAAACGTACATATATAGAAAGGTTTTGTCAAACGCAACCAGCACATCCAAAGCAAACCCTTTTATAAGGTCTAGTTTTCGAGATATTTGCATTCAAAGTTATTTTTTTGAGTTATGAAGGCTTGTATGACTTTGGATGCCTACAGTTCCGCAAATAAGGCTATGACGTCATTTTCGCTTGCAAAACACTTAATTAGTTTTTCAAGAGCTATCCATAGCTGAAAACTAGAACATTCTAGGAGGTCTGGCTGCGGAGATATCTTAATTCAAAGTAAATCCAATAAAATCGAATTTTTTGAGTTTTGAAAGTTTGCATGACTTTGGATGTCTACAGTTCCACAAATAAGGCTCGGAAGGCCTTGCAGTTTTTTAACCGCTTAATCAGTTTTTAAAGAGCTATCCATTGCTGAAAACTAGAGCATTTTGTGGGCTCTGGTTGCAGAGGCATTTTGATTCAAAGTTAATCTTTCTTGTTTCAACCCAAAAACTAAAAATCTTAATATGGCCATAACTTCCAAAATAAAGCTCGTAAGAGGTTGCGGTTAACGTTGTTGAACAGATAACGGTCAGGTCTTTGCATTGCCGTTCAAAACTCAACTTTTTTTTTTCCAATCGATTTTCGAAAAAAAGCATGGACTACCCCCCCTTATCACTAAAAATTCATTTTTTTACGAAAGTCTCTGGAACCCATTGAAACGTACATATATAGAAAGGTTTTGTCAAATGCAACCAGCACATCCAAAGCAAACCCTTTTATAAGGTCTAGTTTTCGAGATATTTGCATTCAAAGTTATTTTTTGAGTTATGAAGGCTTGTATGACTTTGGATGCCTACAGTTCCGCAAATAAGGCTATGACGTCATTTTCGCTTGCAAAACGCTTAATGAGTTTTTCAAGAGCTATCCATAGCTGAAAACTAGAACATTCTAGGAGGTCTGGCTGCGGAGATATCTTAATTCAAAATAAATCCAATAAAATCGATTTTTTTGAGTTTTGAAAGTTTGCATGACTTTGGATGTCTACAGTTCCACAAATAAGGCTCGGAAGGCCTTGCAGTTTTTTAACCGCTTAATCAGTTTTTAAAGAGCTATCCATTGCTGAAAACTAGAGCATTTTGTGGGCTCTGGTTGCAGAGGAATTTTGATTCAAAGTTAATCTTTCTTGTTTCAACCCAAAAACTAAAGATCTTAATATGGCCATAACTTCCAAAATAAAGCTCGTAAGAGGTTGCGGTTAACGTTGTTGAACAGATAACGGTCAGGTCTTTGCATTGCCGTTCAAAACTCAACTTTTTTTTTTCCAATCGATTTTCGAAAAAAAGCATGGACTACCCCCTTATCACTAAAAATTCATTTTTTTACGAAAGTCTCTGGAACCCATTGAAACGTACATATATAGAAAGGTTTTGTCAAACGCAACCAGCACATCCAAAGCAAACCCTTTTATAAGGTCTAGTTTTCGAGATATTTGCATTCAAAGTTATTTTTTTGAGTTATGAAGGCTTGTATGACTTTGGATGCCTACAGTTCCGCAAATAAGGCTATGACGTCATTTTCGCTTGCAAAACGCTTAATTAGTTTTTCAAGAGCTATCCATAGCTGAAAACTAGAACATTCTAGGAGGTCTGGCTGCGGAGATATCTTAATTCAAAGTAAATCCAATAAAATCGAATTTTTTGAGTTTTGAAAGTTTGCATGACTTTGGATGTCTACAGTTCCACAAATAAGGCTCGGAAGGCCTTGCAGTTTTTTAACCGCTTAATCAGTTCTTAAAGAGCTATCCATTGCTGAAAACTAGAGCATTATGTGGGCTCTGGTTGCAGAGGAATTTTGATTCAAAGTTAATCTTTCTTGTTTCAACCCAAAAACTAAAAATCTTAATATGGCCATAACTTCCAAAATAAAGCTCGTAAGAGGTTGCGGTTAACGTTGTTGAACAGATAACGGTCAGGTCTTTGCATTGCCGTTCAAAACTCAACTTTTTTTTTTCCAATCGATTTTCGAAAAAAAGATTGGACTACCCCCTTATCACTAAAAATTCATTTTTTACGAAAGTCTCTGGAACCCATTGAAACGTACATATATAGAAAGGTTTTGTCAAATGCAACCAGCACATCCAAAGCAAACCCTTTTATAAGGCCTAGTTTTCGAGATATTTGCATTCAAAGTTATTTTTTGAGTTATGAAGGCTTGTATGACTTTGGATGCCTACAGTTCCGCAAATAAGGCTATGACGTCATTTTCGCTTGCAAAACGCTTAATTAGTTTTTCAAGAGCTATCCATAGCTGAAAACTAGAACATTCTAGGAGGTCTGGCTGCGGAGATATCTTAATTCAAAATAAATCCAATAAAATCGATTTTTTTGAGTTTTGAAAGTTTGCATGACTTTGGATGTCTACAGTTCCACAAATGCGGCTGGCAAGGCCTTGCCGTTTTTAAACCGCTTAATCAGTTTTTAAAGAGCTATCCACTGCTGAAAACTAGAGCATTTTGTGGGCTCTGGTTGCAGAGGAATTTTGATTCAAAGTTAATCTTTCTTGTTTCAACCCAAAAACTAAAAATCTTAATATGGCCATAACTTCCAAAATAAAGCTCGTAAGAGGTTGCGGTTAACGTTGTTGAACAGATAACGGTCAGGTCTTTGCATTGCCGTTCAAAACTCAACTTTTTTTTTTCCAATCGATTTTCGAAAAAAAGCATGGACTACCCCCTTATCACTAAAAATTCATTTTTTTACGAAAGTCTCTGGAACCCATTGAAACGTACATATATAGAAAGGTTTTGTCAAATGCAACCAGCCCAGCACATCCAAAGCAAACCCTTTTATAAGGTCTAGTTTTCGAGATATTTGCATTCAAAGTTATTTTTTTGAGTTATGAAGGCTTGTATGACTTTGGATGCCTACAGTTCCGCAAATAAGGCTATGACGTCATTTTCGCTTGCAAAACGCTTAATTAGTTTTTCAAGAGCTATCCATAGCTGAAAACTAGAACATTCTAGGAGGTCTTACTGCGGAGATATCTTAATTCAAAGTAAATCCAATAAAATCGATTTTTTTGAGTTTTGAAAGTTTGCATGACTTTGGATGTCTACAGTTCCACAAATAAGGCTCGGAAGGCCTTGCAGTTTTTTAACCGCTTAATCAGTTTTTAAAGAGCTATCCATTGCTGAAAACTAGAGCATTTTGTGGGCTCTCGTTGCAGAGGAATTTTGATTCAAAGTTAATCTTTCTTGTTTCAACCCAAAAACTAAAAATCTTAATATGGCCATAACTTCCAAAATAAAGCTCGTAAGAGGTTGCGGTTAACGTTGTTGAACAGATAACGGTCAAGTCTTTGCATTGCCGTTCAAAACTCAACTCTTTTTTTTTCTAATCGATTTTCGAAAAAAAGCATGGACTACCCCCTTATCACTAAAAATTCATTTTTTTACGAAAGTCTCTGGAACCCATTGAAACGTACATATATAGAAAGGTTTTGTCAAATGCAACCAGCACATCCAAAGCAAACCCTTTTATAAGGTCTAGTTTTCGAGATATTTGCATTCAAAGTTATTTTTTTGAGTTATGAAAGCTTGTATGACTTTGGATGCCTACAGTTCCGCAAATAAGGCTATGACGTCATTTTCGCTTGCAAAACGCTTAATTAGTTTTTTAAGAGCTATCCATAGCTGAAAACTAGAACATTCTAGGAGGTCTGGTTGCGGAGATATCTTAATTCAAAATAAATCCAATAAAATCGATTTTTTTGAGTTTTGAAAGTTTGCATGACTTTGGATGTCTACAGTTCCACAAATACGGCTCGCAAGGCCTTGCCGTTTTTTAACCGCTTAATCAGTTTTTAGAGAGCTATCCATTGCTGAAAACTAGAGCATTATGTGGGCTCTGGTTGCAGAGGAATTTTGATTCAAAGTTAATCTTTCTTGTTTCAACCCAAAAACTAAAAATCTTAATATGGCCATAACTTCCAAAATAAAGCTCGTAAGAGGTTGCGGTTAACGTTGTTGAACAGATAACGGTCAGGTCTTTGCATTGCCGTTCAAAACTCAACTTTTTTTTTTTCAATCGATTTTCGAAAAATAAGCATGGACTACCCCCTTATCACTAAACATTCATTTTTTTACGAAAGTCTCTGGAACCCATTGAAACGTACATATATAGAAAGGTTTTGTCAAATGCAACCAGCACATCCAAAGCAAACCCTTTTATAAGGTCTAGTTTTCGAGATATTTGCATTCAAAGTTATTTTTTTGAGTTATGAAGGCTTGTATGACTTTGGATGCCTACAGTTCCGCAAATAAGGCTATGACGTCATTTTCGCTTGCAAAACGCTTAATTAGTTTTTCAAGAGCTATCCATAGCTGAAAACTAGAACATTCTAGGAGGTCTTACTGCAGAGATATCTTAATTCAAAGTAAATCCAATAAAATCGATTTTTTTGAGTTTTGAAAGTTTGGATGACTTTGGATGTCTACAGTTCCACAAATACGGCTCGCAAGGCCTTGCCGTTTTTTAACCGCTTAATCAGTTTTTAGAGAGCTATCCATTGCTGAAAACTAGAGCATTTTGTGGGCTCTGGTTGCAGAGGAATTTTGATTCAAAGTTAATCTTTCTTGTTTCAACCCAAAAACTAAAAATCTTAATATGGCCATAACTTCCAAAATAAAGCTCGTAAGAGGTTGCGGTTAACGTTGTTGAACAGATAACGGTCAGGTCTTTGCATTGCCGTTCAAAACTCAACTTTTTTTTTTTCAATCGATTTTCGAAAAATAAGCATGGACTACCCCCTTATCACTAAACATTCATTTTTTTACGAAAGTCTCTGGAACCCATTGAAACGTACATATATAGAAAGGTTTTGTCAAATGCAACCAGCACATCCAAAGCAAACCCTTTTATAAGGTCTAGTTTTCGAGATATTTGCATTCAAAGTTATTTTTTTGAGTTATGAAGGCTTGTATGACTTTGGATGCCTACAGTTCCGCAAATAAGGCTATGACGTCATTTTCGCTTGCAAAACGCTTAATTAGTTTTTCAAGAGCTATCCATAGCTGAAAACTAGAACATTCTAGGAGGTCTTACTGCGGAGATATCTTAATTCAAAGTAAATCCAATAAAATCGATTTTTTTGAGTTTTGAAAGTTTGCATGACTTTCGATGTCTACAGTTCCACAAATAAGGCTCGGAAGGCCTTGCAGTTTTTTAACCGCTTAATCAGTTTTTAAAGAGCTATCCATTGCTGAAAACTAGAGCATTTTGTGGGCTCTCGTTGCAGAGGAATTTTGATTCAAAGTTAATCTTTCTTGTTTCAACCCAAAAACTAAAAATCTTAATATGGCCATAACTTCCAAAATAAAGCTCGTAAGAGGTTGCGGTTAACGTTGTTGAACAGATAACGGTCAAGTCTTTGCATTGCCGTTCAAAACTCAACTCTTTTTTTTTCTAATCGATTTTCGAAAAAAAGCATGGACTACCCCCTTATCACTAAAAATTCATTTTTTTACGAAAGTCTCTGGAACCCATTGAAACGTACATATATAGAAAGGTTTTGTCAAATGCAACCAGCACATCCAAAGCAAACCCTTTTATAAGGTCTAGTTTTCGAGATATTTGCATTCAAAGTTATTTTTTTGAGTTATGAAAGCTTGTATGACTTTGGATGCCTACAGTTCCGCAAATAAGGCTATGACGTCATTTTCGCTTGCAAAACGCTTAATTAGTTTTTTAAGAGCTATCCATAGCTGAAAACTAGAACATTCTAGGAGGTCTGGTTGCGGAGATATCTTAATTCAAAATAAATCCAATAAAATCGATTTTTTTGAGTTTTGAAAGTTTGCATGACTTTGGATGTCTACAGTTCCACAAATACGGCTCGCAAGGCCTTGCCGTTTTTTAACCGCTTAATCAGTTTTTAGAGAGCTATCCATTGCTGAAAACTAGAGCATTATGTGGGCTCTGGTTGCAGAGGAATTTTGATTCAAAGTTAATCTTTCTTGTTTCAACCCAAAAACTAAAAATCTTAATATGGCCATAACTTCCAAAATAAAGCTCGTAAGAGGTTGCGGTTAACGTTGTTGAACAGATAACGGTCAGGTCTTTGCATTGCCGTTCAAAACTCAACTTTTTTTTTTTCAATCGATTTTCGAAAAATAAGCATGGACTACCCCCTTATCACTAAACATTCATTTTTTTACGAAAGTCTCTGGAACCCATTGAAACGTACATATATAGAAAGGTTTTGTCAAATGCAACCAGCACATCCAAAGCAAACCCTTTTATAAGGTCTAGTTTTCGAGATATTTGCATTCAAAGTTATTTTTTTGAGTTATGAAGGCTTGTATGACTTTGGATGCCTACAGTTCCGCAAATAAGGCTATGACGTCATTTTCGCTTGCAAAACGCTTAATTAGTTTTTCAAGAGCTATCCATAGCTGAAAACTAGAACATTCTAGGAGGTCTTACTGCAGAGATATCTTAATTCAAAGTAAATCCAATAAAATCGATTTTTTTGAGTTTTGAAAGTTTGGATGACTTTGGATGTCTACAGTTCCACAAATACGGCTCGCAAGGCCTTGCCGTTTTTTAACCGCTTAATCAGTTTTTAGAGAGCTATCCATTGCTGAAAACTAGAGCATTTTGTGGGCTCTGGTTGCAGAGGAATTTTGATTCAAAGTTAATCTTTCTTGTTTCAACCCAAAAACTAAAAATCTTAATATGGCCATAACTTCCAAAATAAAGCTCGTAAGAGGTTGCGGTTAACGTTGTTGAACAGATAACGGTCAGGTCTTTGCATTGCCGTTCAAAACTCAACTCTTTTTTTTTTCTAATCGATTTTCGAAAAAAAGCATGGACTACCCCCTTATCACTAAAAATTCATTTTTTTACGAAAGTCTCTGGAACCCATTGAAACGTACATATATAGAAAGGTTTTGTCAAATGCAACCAGCACATCCAAAGCAAACCCTTTTATAAGGTCTAGTTTTCGAGATATTTGCATTCAAAGTTATTTTTTTGAGTTATGAAGGCTTGTATGACTTTGGATGCCTACAGTTCCGCAAATAAGGCTATGACGTCATTTTCGCTTGCAAAACGCTTAATTAGTTTTTCAAGAGCTATCCATAGCTGAAAACTAGAACATTCTAGGAGGTCTTACTGCGGAGATATCTTAATTCAAAGTAAATCCAATAAAATCGATTTTTTTGAGTTTTGAAAGTTTGCATGACTTTGGATGTCTACAGTACCACAAATTAGGCTTGGAAGGCCTTGCAGTTTTTTAACCGCTTAATCAGTTTTTAGAGAGCTATCCATTGCTGAAAACTAGAGCATTATGTGGGCTCTGGTTGCAGAGGAATTTTGATTCAAAGTTAATCTTTCTTGTTTCAACCCAAAAACTAAAAATCTTAATATGGCCATAACTTCCAAAATAAAGCTCGTAAGAGGTTGCGGTTAACGTTGTTGAACAGATAACGGTCAGGTCTTTGCATTGCCGTTCAAAACTCAACTTTTTTTTTTTCAATCGATTTTCGAAAAATAAGCATGGACTACCCCCTTATCACTAAACATTCATTTTTTTACGAAAGTCTCTGGAACCCATTGAAACGTACATATATAGAAAGGTTTTGTCAAATGCAACCAGCACATCCAAAGCAAACCCTTTTATAAGGTCTAGTTTTCGAGATATTTGCATTCAAAGTTATTTTTTTGAGTTATGAAGGCTTGTATGACTTTGGATGCCTACAGTTCCGCAAATAAGGCTATGACGTCATTTTCGCTTGCAAAACGCTTAATTAGTTTTTCAAGAGCTATCCATAGCTGAAAACTAGAACATTCTAGGAGGTCTTACTGCAGAGATATCTTAATTCAAAGTAAATCCAATAAAATCGATTTTTTTGAGTTTTGAAAGTTTGGATGACTTTGGATGTCTACAGTTCCACAAATACGGCTCGCAAGGCCTTGCCGTTTTTTAACCGCTTAATCAGTTTTTAGAGAGCTATCCATTGCTGAAAACTAGAGCATTTTGTGGGCTCTCGTTGCAGAGGAATTTTGATTCAAAGTTAATCTTTCTTGTTTCAACCCAAAAACTAAAAATCTTAATATGGCCATAACTTCCAAAATAAAGCTCGTAAGAGGTTGCGGTTAACGTTGTTGAACAGATAACGGTCAAGTCTTTGCATTGCCGTTCAAAACTCAACTCTTTTTTTTTCTAATCGATTTTCGAAAAAAAGCATGGACTACCCCCTTATCACTAAAAATTCATTTTTTTACGAAAGTCTCTGGAACCCATTGAAACGTACATATATAGAAAGGTTTTGTCAAATGCAACCAGCACATCCAAAGCAAACCCTTTTATAAGGTCTAGTTTTCGAGATATTTGCATTCAAAGTTATTTTTTTGAGTTATGAAAGCTTGTATGACTTTGGATGCCTACAGTTCCGCAAATAAGGCTATGACGTCATTTTCGCTTGCAAAACGCTTAATTAGTTTTTTAAGAGCTATCCATAGCTGAAAACTAGAACATTCTAGGAGGTCTGTTTGCGGAGATATCTTAATTCAAAATAAATCCAATAAAATCGATTTTTTTGAGTTTTGAAAGTTTGCATGACTTTGGATGTCTACAGTTCCACAAATACGGCTCGCAAGGCCTTGCCGTTTTTTAACCGCTTAATCAGTTTTTAGAGAGCTATCCATTGCTGAAAACTAGAGCATTATGTGGGCTCTGGTTGCAGAGGAATTTTGATTCAAAGTTAATCTTTCTTGTTTCAACCCAAAAACTAAAAATCTTAATATGGCCATAACTTCCAAAATAAAGCTCGTAAGAGGTTGCGGTTAACGTTGTTGAACAGATAACGGTCAGGTCTTTGCATTGCCGTTCAAAACTCAACTTTTTTTTTTTCAATCGATTTTCGAAAAATAAGCATGGACTACCCCCTTATCACTAAACATTCATTTTTTTACGAAAGTCTCTGGAACCCATTGAAACGTACATATATAGAAAGGTTTTGTCAAATGCAACCAGCACATCCAAAGCAAACCCTTTTATAAGGTCTAGTTTTCGAGATATTTGCATTCAAAGTTATTTTTTTGAGTTATGAAGGCTTGTATGACTTTGGATGCCTACAGTTCCGCAAATAAGGCTATGACGTCATTTTCGCTTGCAAAACGCTCAATTAGTTTTTCAAGAGCTATTCATAGCTGAAAACTAGAACATTCTAGGAGGTCTTACTGCGGAGATATCTTAATTCAAAGTAAATCCAATAAAATCGATTTTTTTGAGTTTTGAAAGTTTGCATGACTTTGGATGTCTACAGTTCCACAAATAAGGCTCGGAAGGCCTTGCAGTTTTTTAACCGCTTAATCAGTTTTTAAAGAGCTATCCATTGCTGAAAACTAGAGCATTTTGTGGGCTCTCGTTGCAGAGGAATTTTGATTCAAAGTTAATCTTTCTTGTTTCAACCCAAAAACTAAAAATCTTAATATGGCCATAACTTCCAAAATAAAGCTCGTAAGAGGTTGCGGTTAACGTTGTTGAACAGATAACGGTCAGGTCTTTGCATTGCCGTTCAAAACTCAACTCTTTTTTTTTCTAATCGATTTTCGAAAAAAAGCATGGACTACCCCCTTATCACTAAAAATTCATTTTTTTACGAAAGTCTCTGGAACCCATTGAAACGTACATATATAGAAAGGTTTTGTCAAATGCAACCAGCACATCCAAAGCAAACCCTTTTATAAGGTCTAGTTTTCGAGATATTTGCATTCAAAGTTATTTTTTTGAGTTATGAAGGCTTGTATGACTTTGGATGCCTACAGTTCCGCAAATAAGGCTATGACGTCATTTTCGCTTGCAAAGCGCTCAATTAGTTTTTCAAGAGCTATTCATAGCTGAAAACTAGAACATTCTAGGAGGTCTTACTGCGGAGATATCTTAATTCAAAGTAAATCCAATAAAATCGATTTTTTTGAGTTTTGAAAGTTTGCATGACTTTGGATGTCTACAGTTCCACAAATAAGGCTCGGAAGGCCTTGCAGTTTTTTAACCGCTTAATCAGTTTTTAAAGAGCTATCCATTGCTGAAAACTAGAGCATTTTGTGGGCTCTCGTTGCAGAGGAATTTTGATTCAAAGTTAATCTTTCTTGTTTCAACCCAAAAACTAAAAATCTTAATATGGCCATAACTTCCAAAATAAAGCTCGTAAGAGGTTGCGGTTAACGTTGTTGAACAGATAACGGTCAGGTCTTTGCATTGCCGTTCAAAACTCAACTCTTTTTTTTTCTAATCGATTTTCGAAAAAAAGCATGGACTACCCCCTTATCACTAAAAATTCATTTTTTTTACGAAAGTCTCTGGAACCCATTGAAACGTACATATATAGAAAGGTTTTATCAAATGCACCCAGCACATCCAAAGCAAACCCTTTTATAAGGTCTAGTTTTCGAGATATTTGCATTCAAAGTTATTTTTTTGAGTTATGAAAGCTTGTATGACTTTGGATGCCTACAGTTCCGCAAATAAGGCTATGACGTCATTTTCGCTTGCAAAACGCTTAATTAGTTTTTCAAGAGCTATCCATAGCTGAAAACTAGAACATTCTAGGAGGTCTGGTTGCGGAGATATCTTAATTCAAAATAAATCCAATAAAATCGATTTTTTTGAGTTTTGAAAGTTTGCATGACTTTGGATGTCTACAGTTCCACAAATACGGCTCGCAAGGCCTTGCCGTTTTTTAACCGCTTAATCAGTTTTTAGAGAGCTATCCATTGCTGAAAACTAGAGCATTATGTGGGCTCTGGTTGCAGAGGAATTTTGATTCAAAGTTAATCTTTCTTGTTTCAACCCAAAAACTAAAAATCTTAATATGGCCATAACTTCCAAAATAAAGCTCGTAAGAGGTTGCGGTTAACGTTGTTGAACAGATAACGGTCAGGTCTTTGCATTGCCGTTCAAAACTCAACTTTTTTTTTTTCAATCGATTTTCGAAAAATAAGCATGGACTACCCCCTTATCACTAAAAATTAATTTTTTTACGAAAGTCTCTGGAACCCATTGAAACGTACATATATAGAAAGGTTTTGTCAAATGCAACCAGCACATCCAAAGCAAACCCTTTTATAAGGTCTAGTTTTCGAGATATTTGCATTCAAAGTTATTTTTTTGAGTTATGAAGGCTTGTATGACTTTGGATGCCTACAGTTCCGCAAATAAGGCTATGACGTCATTTTCGCTTGCAAAACGCTTGATTAGTTTTTCAAGAGCTATCCATAGCTGAAAACTAGAACATTCTAGGAGGTCTGGCTGCGGAGATATCTTAATTCAAAGTAAATCCAATAAAATCGATTTTTTTGAGTTTTGAAAGTTTGGATGACTTTGGATGTCTACAGTTCCACAAATACGGCTCGCAAGGCCTTGCCGTTTTTTAACCGCTTAATCAGTTTTTAGAGAGCTATCCATTGCTGAAAACTAGAGCATTTTGTGGGCTCTGGTTGCAGAGGAATTTTGATTCAAAGTTAATCTTTCTTGTTTCAACCCAAAAACTAAAAATCTTAATATGGCCATAACTTCCAAAATAAAGCTCGTAAGAGGTTGCGGTTAACGTTGTTGAACAGATAACGGTCAGGTCTTTGCATTGCCGTTCAAAACTCAACTTTTTTTTTCCAATCGATTTTCGAAAAAAAGCATGGACTACCCCCTTATCACTAAAAATTCATTTTTTTACGAAAGTCTCTGGAACCCATTGAAACGTACATATATAGAAAGGTTTTGTCAAATGCAACCAGCACATCCAAAGCAAACCCTTTTATAAGGTCTAGTTTTCGAGATATTTGCATTCAAAGTTATTTTTTGAGTTATGAAGGCTTGTATGACTTTGGATGCCTACAGTTCCGCAAATAAGGCTATGACGTCATTTTCGCTTGCAAAACGCTTAATTAGTTTTTTAAGAGCTATCCATAGCTGAAAACTAGAACATTCTAGGAGGTCTGGTTGCGGAGATATCTTAATTCAAAGTAAATCCATTAAAATCGATTTTTTTGAGTTTTGAAAGTTTGCATGACTTTGGATGTCTACAGTTCCACAAATAAGGCTCGGAAGGCCTTGCAGTTTTTTAACCGCTTAATCAGTTTTTAGAGAGCTATCCATTGCTGAAAAGGGCTCTGGTTGCAGAGGAATTTTGATTCAAAGTTTATCTTTCTTGTTTCAACCCAAAAACTAAAAATCTTAATATGGCCATAACTTCCAAAATAAAGCTCGTAAGAGGTTGCGGTTAACGTTGTTGAACAGATAACGGTCAGGTCTTTGCATTGCCGTTCAAAACTCAACTCTTTTTTTTCCAATCGATTTTCGAAAAAAAGCATGGACTACCCCCTTATCACTAAAAATTCATTTTTTTACGAAAGTCTCTGGAACCCATTGAAACGTACATATATAGAAAGGTTTTGTCAAATGCAACCAGCACATCTAAAGCAAACCCTTTTATAAGGTCTAGTTTTCGAGATATTTGCATTCAAAGTTATTTTTTTGAGTTATGAAAGCTTGTATGACTTTGGATGCCTACAGTTCCGCAAATAAGGCTATGACGTCATTTTCGCTTGCAAAACGCTTAATTAGTTTTTCAAGAGCTATCCATAGCTGAAAACTAGAACATTCTAGGAGGTCTGGTTGCGGAGATATCTTAATTCAAAATAAATCCAATAAAATCGATTTTTTTGAGTTTTGAAAGTTTGCATGACTTTGGATGTCTACAGTTCCACAAATACGGCTCGCAAGGCCTTGCCGTTTTTTAACCGCTTAATCAGTTTTTAGAGAGCTATCCATTGCTGAAAACTAGAGCATTATGTGGGCTCTGGTTGCAGAGGAATTTTGATTCAAAGTTAATCTTTCTTGTTTCAACCCAAAAACTAAAAATCTTAATATGGCCATAACTTCCAAAATAAAGCTCGTAAGAGGTTGCGGTTAACGTTGTTGAACAGATAACGGTCAGGTCTTTGCATTGCCGTTCAAAACTCAACTCTTTTTTTTTCCAATCGATTTTCGAAAAAAAGCATGGACTACCCCCTTATCACTAAAAATTCATTTTTTTACGAAAGTCTCTGGAACCCATTGAAACGTACATATATAGAAAGGTTTTGTCAAATGCAACCAGCACATCCAAAGCAAACCCTTTTATAAGGTCTAGTTTTCGAGATATTTGCATTCAAAGTTATTTTTTGAGTTATGAAGGCTTGTATGACTTTGGATGCCTACAGTTCCGCAAATAAGGCTATGACGTCATTTTAGCTGAAAACTAGAACATTCTAGGAGGTCTGGCTGCGGAGATATCTTAATTCAAAGTAAATCCAATAAAATCGATTTTTTTGAGTTTTGAAAGTTTGCATGACTTTGGATGTCTACAGTTCCACAAATAAGGCTCGGAAGGCCTTGCAGTTTTTTAACTGCTTAATCAGTTTTTAGAGAGCTATCCATTGCTGAAAACTAGAGCATTTTGTGGGCTCTGGTTGCAGAGGAATTTTGATTCAAAGTTAATCTTTCTTGTTTCAACCCAAAAACTAAAAATCTAAATATGGCCATAACTTCCAAAATAAAGCTCGTAAGAGGTTGCGGTTAACGTTGTTGAACAGATAACGGTCAGGTCTTTGCATTGCCGTTCAAAACTCAACTCTTTTTTTTTCTAATCGATTTTCGAAAAAAAGCATGGACTACCCCCTTATCACTAAAAATTCATTTTTTTTACGAAAGTCTCTGGAACCCATTGAAACGTACATATATAGAAAGGTTTTATCAAATGCACCCAGCACATCCAAAGCAAACCCTTTTATAAGGTCTAGTTTTCGAGATATTTGCATTCAAAGTTATTTTTTTGAGTTATGAAAGCTTGTATGACTTTGGATGCCTACAGTTCCGCAAATAAGGCTATGACGTCATTTTCGCTTGCAAAACGCTTAATTAGTTTTTTAAGAGCTATCCATAGCTGAAAACTAGAACATTCTAGGAGGTCTGGTTGCGGAGATATCTTAATTCAAAATAAATCCAATAAAATCGATTTTTTTGAGTTTTGAAAGTTTGCATGACTTTGGATGTCTACAGTTCCACAAATACGGCTCGCAAGGCCTTGCCGTTTTTTAACCGCTTAATCAGTTTTTAGAGAGCTATCCATTGCTGAAAACTAGAGCATTATGTGGGCTCTGGTTGCAGAGGAATTTTGATTCAAAGTTAATCTTTCTTGTTTCAACCCAAAAACTAAAAATCTTAATATGGCCATAACTTCCAAAATAAAGCTCGTAAGAGGTTGCGGTTAACGTTGTTGAACAGATAACGGTCAGGTCTTTGCATTGCCGTTCAAAACTCAACTTTTTTTTTTTCAATCGATTTTCGAAAAATAAGCATGGACTACCCCCTTATCACTAAACATTCATTTTTTTACGAAAGTCTCTGGAACCCATTGAAACGTACATATATAGAAAGGTTTTGTCAAATGCAACCAGCACATCCAAAGCAAACCCTTTTATAAGGTCTAGTTTTCGAGATATTTGCATTCAAAGTTATTTTTTTGAGTTATGAAGGCTTGTATGACTTTGGATGCCTACAGTTCCGCAAATAAGGCTATGACGTCATTTTCGCTTGCAAAACGCTTAATTAGTTTTTCAAGAGCTATCCATAGCTGAAAACTAGAACATTCTAGGAGGTCTTACTGCAGAGATATCTTAATTCAAAGTAAATCCAATAAAATCGATTTTTTTGAGTTTTGAAAGTTTGGATGACTTTGGATGTCTACAGTTCCACAAATACGGCTCGCAAGGCCTTGCCGTTTTTTAACCGCTTAATCAGTTTTTAGAGAGCTATCCATTGCTGAAAACTAGAGCATTTTGTGGGCTCTGGTTGCAGAGGAATTTTGATTCAAAGTTAATCTTTCTTGTTTCAACCCAAAAACTAAAAACTTAATATGGCCATAACTTCCAAAATAAAGCTCGTAAGAGGTTGCGGTTAACGTTGTTGAACAGATAACGGTCAGGTCTTTGCATTGCCGTTCAAAACTCAACTCTTTTTTTTTTCTAATCGATTTTCGAAAAAAAGCATGGACTACCCCCTTATCACTAAAAATTCATTTTTTTACGAAAGTCTCTGGAACCCATTGAAACGTACATATATAGAAAGGTTTTGTCAAATGCAACCAGCACATCCAAAGCAAACCCTTTTATAAGGTCTAGTTTTCGAGATATTTGCATTCAAAGTTATTTTTTTGAGTTATGAAGGCTTGTATGACTTTGGATGCCTACAGTTCCGCAAATAAGGCTATGACGTCATTTTCGCTTGCAAAACGCTTAATTAGTTTTTCAAGAGCTATCCATAGCTGAAAACTAGAACATTCTAGGAGGTCTTACTGCGGAGATATCTTAATTCAAAGTAAATCCAATAAAATCGATTTTTTTGAGTTTTGAAAGTTTGCATGACTTTGGATGTCTACAGTTCCACAAATAAGGCTCGGAAGGCCTTGCAGTTTTTTAACCGCTTAATCAGTTTTTAAAGAGCTATCCATTGCTGAAAACTAGAGCATTTTGTGGGCTCTCGTTGCAGAGGAATTTTGATTCAAAGTTAATCTTTCTTGTTTCAACCCAAAAACTAAAAATCTTAATATGGCCATAACTTCCAAAATAAAGCTCGTAAGAGGTTGCGGTTAACGTTGTTGAACAGATAACGGTCAAGTCTTTGCATTGCCGTTCAAAACTCAACTCTTTTTTTTTCTAATCGATTTTCGAAAAAAAGCATGGACTACCCCCTTATCACTAAAAATTCATTTTTTTACGAAAGTCTCTGGAACCCATTGAAACGTACATATATAGAAAGGTTTTGTCAAATGCAACCAGCACATCCAAAGCAAACCCTTTTATAAGGTCTAGTTTTCGAGATATTTGCATTCAAAGTTATTTTTTTGAGTTATGAAAGCTTGTATGACTTTGGATGCCTACAGTTCCGCAAATAAGGCTATGACGTCATTTTCGCTTGCAAAACGCTTAATTAGTTTTTTAAGAGCTATCCATAGCTGAAAACTAGAACATTCTAGGAGGTCTGGTTGCGGAGATATCTTAATTCAAAATAAATCCAATAAAATCGATTTTTTTGAGTTTTGAAAGTTTGCATGACTTTGGATGTCTACAGTTCCACAAATACGGCTCGCAAGGCCTTGCCGTTTTTTAACCGCTTAATCAGTTTTTAGAGAGCTATCCATTGCTGAAAACTAGAGCATTATGTGGGCTCTGGTTGCAGAGGAATTTTGATTCAAAGTTAATCTTTCTTGTTTCAACCCAAAAACTAAAAATCTTAATATGGCCATAACTTCCAAAATAAAGCTCGTAAGAGGTTGCGGTTAACGTTGTTGAACAGATAACGGTCAGGTCTTTGCATTGCCGTTCAAAACTCAACTTTTTTTTTTTCAATCGATTTTCGAAAAATAAGCATGGACTACCCCCTTATCACTAAACATTCATTTTTTTACGAAAGTCTCTGGAACCCATTGAAACGTACATATATAGAAAGGTTTTGTCAAATGCAACCAGCACATCCAAAGCAAACCCTTTTATAAGGTCTAGTTTTCGAGATATTTGCATTCAAAGTTATTTTTTTGAGTTATGAAGGCTTGTATGACTTTGGATGCCTACAGTTCCGCAAATAAGGCTATGACGTCATTTTCGCTTGCAAAACGCTCAATTAGTTTTTCAAGAGCTATTCATACCTGAAAACTAGAACATTCTAGGAGGTCTTACTGCGGAGATATCTTAATTCAAAGTAAATCCAATAAAATCGATTTTTTTGAGTTTTGAAAGTTTGCATGACTTTGGATGTCTACAGTTCCACAAATAAGGCTCGGAAGGCCTTGCAGTTTTTTAACCGCTTAATCAGTTTTTAAAGAGCTATCCATTGCTGAAAACTAGAGCATTTTGTGGGCTCTCGTTGCAGAGGAATTTTGATTCAAAGTTAATCTTTCTTGTTTCAACCCAAAAACTAAAAATCTTAATATGGCCATAACTTCCAAAATAAAGCTCGTAAGAGGTTGCGGTTAACGTTGTTGAACAGATAACGGTCAGGTCTTTGCATTGCCGTTCAAAACTCAACTCTTTTTTTTTCTAATCGATTTTCGAAAAAAAGCATGGACTACCCCCTTATCACTAAAAATTCATTTTTTTACGAAAGTCTCTGGAACCCATTGAAACGTACATATATAGAAAGGTTTTGTCAAATGCAACCAGCACATCCAAAGCAAACCCTTTTATAAGGTCTAGTTTTCGAGATATTTGCATTCAAAGTTATTTTTTTGAGTTATGAAGGCTTGTATGACTTTGGATGCCTACAGTTCCGCAAATAAGGCTATAACGTCATTTTCGCTTGCAAAACGCTTAATTAGTTTTTCAAGAGCTATCCATAGCTGAAAACTAGAACATTCTAGGAGGTCTTACTGCGGAGATATCTTAATTCAAAGTAAATCCAATAAAATCGATTTTTTTGAGTTTTGAAAGTTTGCATGACTTTAGATGTCTACAGTACCACAAATTAGGCTTGGAAGGCCTTGCAGTTTTTTAACCGCTTAATCAGTTTTTAGAGAGCTATCCATTGCTGAAAACTAGAGCATTATGTGGGCTCTGGTTGCAGAGGAATTTTGATTCAAAGTTAATCTTTCTTGTTTCAACCCAAAAACTAAAAATCTTAATATGGCCATAACTTCCAAAATAAAGCTCGTAAGAGGTTGCGGTTAACGTTGTTGAACAGATAACGGTCAGGTCTTTGCATTGCCGTTCAAAACTCAACTTTTTTTTTTTTCAATCGATTTTCGAAAAATAAGCATGGACTACCCCCTTATCACTAAACATTCATTTTTTTACGAAAGTCTCTGGAACCCATTGAAACGTACATATATAGAAAGGTTTTGTCAAATGCAACCAGCACATCCAAAGCAAACCCTTTTATAAGGTCTAGTTTTCGAGATATTTGCATTCAAAGTTATTTTTTTGAGTTATGAAGGCTTGTATGACTTTGGATGCCTACAGTTCCGCAAATAAGGCTATGACGTCATTAAAGCTAAAAAAACATTTATTTTGTAATTTTACCTGCTGCTGTTTTTCCAAATTATCATAAAATCTATGGGTTTTTCGGAAAACTTAGTAATAAATTTTATTATTGTTACATACTAAAAACTGAATATCTTAAGACTTAGAAAAGATGTCAAATTTATTTAAACGCAATTACAAAGACTGTTATTTCTTCTAAAAATAAAGGCCTTAACAAAGTTTCTGTCGTAAGTACTTACGGCGCAATCACCGATAACATGGATCAGGGTACCCCAAAGAAAGATTTTTCTTAAATTCCCGATAATTGATGATATCAAAATTGGAGATAGGCCCTAACTGTGGAACCATTTTTTTCTTAGAATATACCCCAGAATCATACCCTAAAATACTCTTGACGAATTAAGGGCACCCTGTATATAACGTTTTCTCAAATTGTTGTTGCTAAATGACCAGTATCCTAGGATTCGAACTGCAGCTCAAGTTTCAGTCAATTTAACCTCTGTCAGACAAAATTTCAATCAATTTATTTGTATGTACTTCATAAAAGTAAATAAATAGCATGAAATTTGTCGAAAATGTTTGTGACATTTTTTTGCTTAAAATCTTAACAACCAAATAAATTGTCTGTTTTGTGCTTTAAGATATTTTCTTCAGATATATAATTGCAATCCTCCTGGCTGAGTAGACAAAACTGTCCTTCTTCTTCGTCTTTTTCTACATCTTTGTGACTTCATATATGTATGTCTATAGTGTATATCTATTGCTTTTCAAAAAGACTTGATGGCATTCTATTTATTTAATTGTGTCCTTTTGGATGTAGGTAGCTATATTTGTATTTATTTTCAACCTAAAATTACAAACAAAGACATTTTCTTGTCCTCTGATTACCATTGGTTAAGCTGACTGCACTTTAATTTTGCACCAAACGAAAACCATTTCGAAATCCAATAGTTTGTTCAATTTTCTAATTGTAAATCTTAAGACGTTTTCTTCAAATGAAATTTAGCTGACATAAGAGTTGTCGTCGACATTCCCCAATAATTTCAAACTATGCACTACATAGAGTAAGAAAAAGAGATGTTTTATATTTCTGTATGTATCTGCGGATATACATTATGGAGCCACGATAATTTGTTCCAATGGCTGACGACGACGACAAGAAGAAGCCCATTTCATATAAGCTTTAGTGAATTTTTTTTTGTCATAGAACATCATTAAATCTAATGGGGCACGATTTTTTGCAGCACTGAACAAATATCCGAAATTCTGTAATGTTTAAAAACTTTTATTTTTGCTTGAAAAAAAGTAGCTCTTTTTTATAATAAGAGGTGTTATTTAGAATAGCCCGCTATTTCGGTAGTGGTCACTTTTGTAGCTTTAATTTTTTGACATTTGACAAGTAAAAACTTCATAAAAAATAGAACGATACACGCTTCAACAACGCATTGAAATTATTAAATATTCATTATAAAAAAGCATGAAAATAATCCGGAGTTTCTTCGAAAAATCATCTTGACTGATGAGGCCCATTTCCACCTCGGTGGTTACGTCAAGAAACAAAATTGTCGCATCTGTGACTCGGAAAACCCAAGATTTATTGTTGAAAAGCTTCTCCATCCTTAACGAGTAACTGTTTGGTGCGGTTTATAGTCCGGCCAGGTCATTGGACCTTACTTCTTCTAAAATGAGGCTGGAGTTACAGCTACGGTGAATGGATTGCGCTATCGAGAGATGATTAATAATTTTTGTATGGCCGGAATTGGTGTGGACAACATTAACTTTCAACAAGATGGCACTATGTGCCACACAAGCAACGAAACCATCGATCTTTTACGGGAAAAGTTTCCGGACCGTGTTATCTCTCGAAGAGGTGAAAACAATTGGCCACCGAGATCTTGTGTTTTAACACATTGCGACTTCTTCCTATGGGGCCACGTGAAAGATAAGGTCTACGCCAACAGCCAAGCGTCGATAAAAGGACCTCAAAGATGGAATTCGTGAAGCTATTGAGGATACAGCAACCACTTTGCGATTTGGTGATGGAAAATTTCATGAAAAGGATATTGTTGTGTAAGCGTAGCCGTGGCGGCCAATTTGGCTGATATTATTTTCCATTATTAATGACTTTCCTCTTTACATTGAAATAAATCTCCGATCATGTATCTCAAAAAATGCCATTGTTCTTTGAATATCAAAATAACACCTCTTATTGGAATACCCTTTACTTTACTGTCTACTGTCGACCAACTTTTTATTTAAATAGTATTATTTATTTATTTTTTTTTTTCCAAAAATTTTTCACAAAATCCAAAACATCTTAAATTGATAATTGTGAAAATACTTAATTGCTATTTCAGAAGTCCACCTATTATGTAGGCCTGAAGATTTCTTGAATTTGGCTTTAGAGTTATTGAATAGCATGGCTTCAAATTTATTTATATTTTCCTGAACGTAAGAGTTCGAAAATTTAACCTGCCGCTATGTAAAGGGTGGTTAAATTTTAAGGCCGATGTTGAATGTGAACTACACCTAAACGTCAAGTTTTTTGTCTGCATTTTATTTGACATTTCTCAATTTCAGACTAACTCAATTAGAACCATGGAAAGATACCAAATCGAGCAACGCGATAAAGTTGTTCAGGTTTATTATGAAAATGGGCGTTCAAATCAAAGTGCACTTCGTGATTTTTTCGGTCAATTTAATCGTCCAAATGTGCGTACAATCGGAAAAATTTGGCAACCCGGGTCTGTAGGAGATGTGAAAACACCACTGCAAAAAATATTGTTGCTGTTCGCGATAGTGTGGCTGAACAGCAGTCCACCTCAACTCGTCGTCGTGCCCAATAATTGCACCTCTCACGCTCGTCGTTGTCGAACATTATGCATAAAGACTTGCATTTACACGCTTTAAAGGTGCAATTGACTCAAGTACTAAAGCCTCTTGACCATTTCAAGCGTCGTCAAAAGTCAGAATGGTGGGCAAGAAATGGCAACAGTGGATGATCAATTTTCGAAGAAAATCATCTTCGGTGATGAGGCACATTTTCACCTCAATGGATTCGTCAATAAGCAGAATTGCGCATTTGAGCAAATGTTAATCCAAAAGTGATTGTCGAAAAACCAATGCACCGACAAAGAGTGACTGTTTGGTGCGGTTTATGGGCTGGCGGCATCATCGGGCCGTATTTTTTCCAAAATGAGGCCGGTCAGGCAGTTACTGTGAATGGTGTTCGCTATCGTGATATGATATCGAACTTTTTATGGCCCGAATTGGATGATGTTGATGTGGACGATATGTGGTTTCAACAGGACGGTGCCACTTGCCACACAGCTAACGAAACAATGGCTCTTTTGCGCAACAAATTCAATGGCCGTGTTTTCTCACGTGGTGGCAATGTCAATTGGCCGCCAAGATAATGTGATTTGACACCGTTGGACTTCTTTTTTTGGGGTCATTTGAAAAAAAAGGTGTACGTCGATAAGCCAGCAACAATTCAAGAGCTAAAGTATGAAATAATTTGGCACATTAATAGCATATAACCTCAATTATGCCTCAGCGTCATCGAAAATTTGGACCATCGGATGGAGGTGTGCCGCCGAGGTCGCGGCGGCCATTTGGCCGATATTTTGTTCCATACATAATTGAACCATACCAATATTATCATAATAAAAAGAAATGACAATAATTTCCTAAATAATTTGTGTTTTATTCAAAATCAACATCGGCCCTTAAAATTTAACCGCCCTTTATATTAAGCTATTCTGCCCACTGTATTTTGTAGCTGTCGCCATAGTTTTCGAGAGAAAACAAGACACCCAATAGACCAGCACAGTTCCAAGTTCCAACATAGAATGCATTCCAAGCCAATAATGTTTATACCTTATCCTTTTTATAATAGCACCCAGCAGTATCTACCCGAAAACAGAGTGGATAATTTTGGTTTGCTGTATGTATTGGTCTATATGAGTATGTTCATTTGGCAAGTAAAGTTGCTATGTAATGTTGCATGTATTGCGAACAGATTTGTCCTTGTCCTCGAGATTTTGGTTTCCTTTTTTTCTAAAATAATTGAAAATATTCCATTCACCCCGTCAAACTGCCGCCGAGCAGCCCAGAAAGTGCAGTTCATGTTAGTTTGTAATGATAAATAATAAAGTATGAGTACTTTTGGGATTATGCCAGCAAATAGCTACAAAATTTGAGTTTGAAAGAAAAAAAATCAAAAAATAACTGTCCTTTGTGTCTGCTTGGTAGTATATAAAAAAAGTAAAGTTTTTTGCCTTGGGACTTGAGCTAAAAAGTAAAGGATCTGCATTTGAAATTATTGAGGAAGGGATACTTTTCGTACAATCCAACGACAATAATAACTAACAAAATTATCAGAATTAATCAAACATGTAGCAGACATCATAAGCAATACGCAGACGAAGACGAACAATCACTGGTAATTTAACAAAAGATCTCCCTGATATGTACAGTTTGACCACAAGATGACAACAATAATAATTCATCATCAAAAAATCTTCTATTTGAATGAATATTTCAACCATTATGCATGATGCTGGGGTTTTCAAAAATGTGCATATATCCCAATTATAAATAATGGCGGAAGATCCTAATTAACTTGTTGAGATATTTGATTGATGCTGAATTGCTGAAGGTATACTTTATTGAAGGGACATCTTCTATAGAACCTCACATCATGAACACACATCATCATGATGTTCTATAGAAACCCTTTTAAATGCAGACCACCAAACGAAGAGCTTATCTGTGGTAATCCATAATTTTGTCAATTGGAGTGGTTTTTGAATTTACATATATCCATTGACAGACAATTTTAAGAAATAGACATGTGCATTGTGCATACGACTGGTTAAGGTACCCGCATACTGAGGGATTATTTTTTTTAAGCAGAATCTTTATAAATTCAATTACGTTGCAGACGAGTTCTTTGAGTATATGTACTTGTACATAAATGTAGGAGCTGAGTTATAGCTATTGTACAAAAGGCTTCAAGTGAGCACAAGATGCAAATATAAAAGAATTTAGCAAAATGTGTTAAGTGAATCTGAATTTCTATTGATGTTTTTAAAAGGGATTTAATTGGACTGATGTAATGTATAAGGGTATTTGTTTTTTTGGGAAGTTTTATGCCGATAGCGGATGTGATATATTGCTATTGTAATTTATTCAATGAACACATTTAAATGATTAGTTAAAAGTCATATTCAGAAAACATTAAATAAAATGTTTGGTTTTTCCATAGTGACCAACAAATTTACTAGTTCAAGGAAATGATATCTCAAAAATATTTAAAAAAAAAAAAAACTAAACACCTACAATATATTGTTATAGCTTTTATAAATCTAAAAGTCTAATGGCCAATTTCATAAACATTCACTAAAATTGCTTTTATCTAAACTCATTTTAATTTATAACAGGCCACTTAATTATTTCAGTTTTACCAATGTAATAAAGGGAAATTTTCGGGATATTTCGGGATCGAGTTTGATCACATCCCTGAATACAAAACATAGGTTTTGGTCCTCTTACATATGAAGTATACGAGAAAAAGTGAAACAACATTATTCATAAATACAAAATGTGATGAAATGAGAAAAATTGTGTGTGTGCTATTTGACAGCAATTTTGTTTGCCACAAAAAGTAAAAGAATTATTGGGCGTATAGGTTATTCAATTTTTTTATATTTCGTACCATAATTGTAAAAAAAAAAAAAAACAATTGTGCGCGTATTAAAGTAAAAAAGTACACCCGAAAATCCAAGCAGTGTATTCTTTAATCAGATTTTTGTTGCTTAAAGATACACGCACAATTAACTTTATTTTTTTTTTGATCATTCACTGTAATATTAATCAATTTAAAACACTTTAACATTCGTTTTCCTTACCTTGATCGTCACATAAATATTTTCTGTATGGGTTCCAAGCATTATCAAGTAAAAACCAAATCCTGCGGACGCGGAACTCTTTGGCGTTGAATCTCATGTTGCTCTTCATCTTCATCTTCAGAAGATGGTGACCAATCTATTATTCTATAAAGAAACCAAAAATTTATTTTCATATTCATAATTTTTATTTCCAATCTGCAAAAAAAGCATAAAACAAATGGGATATCAAATTATGTATAATATGTTCAGGGATTGTGATGACTTTCACGAGGCTTTTAAAATTTAATGAGACGAAAATGAGATTTTAGTTTACCTATAAGGGTGTTTAAAAGCCAGTTAAATTTAAAAGCAGTTGGTGAAACCAAAAATTCCCATTTAAAGGCTAAATGACCTTATAAATATTTAAAATTCCTTCATGAAAACGGCCATAATCTTTTTTTTTTTTTTCTAAAATTTTAAATATACAATAAGACATATTAAAGAATATTTTTTTTGAAAAATATTTTCAAACTTACAATTTGTAAATTAAATTATGTAATTTTTTCAAAAAGTATGTAACTTAGCTTTTTTATTCGATGCTCTTGTCAATTTTTAATCGAACGGTAGGAAAACTAATTTTTTCTTAGAAAATCATTTGTATTTTGTTCTTTATTATGTTGCAATATTTATTTATTTTTGTAGCAGACCATTAGTTCACCAATTTTATTCAATATTAACATTATGTGTAGTTTACTTTAAGTTTGTTTTGTTACTGTAAATGCATAAACTTTTCAATTTCATATTAATCAAATTATTTTTTGAATGTTTACTACAATTATTTGTTTAGTTTTCGACTATATAAAAAGTTGTAGAAATGTATTAATTATTATTATATTTGGAACAGTGGTGAAAGACACTCTAAGGAGCTACCAAGGAGGTCTTTTACATTTGATCCTTTAGTAAGATTTGTGTATTACGGAACAATTAAGGAGCAACCTAGGTCTTCCTTAATATTCAAATATTACTATTACCAGTTTGTGTTATTAACTTATCTGTAACTATTCAGTCGTTTAATAAAATATTGGAACTTCAACTACGAAGAAACTTTTCTTTAATTAAAAAATAAGAGAAGAAGAGAATCACGCTTTGCAATAATTGTCGCCCAACATAGTGGTCTTTATTTTACTGACGACGAGAAAAGTATAGAAGAAGATATGCCGAATTTTACCAACCAACAATTTGAGGAGCTAATTGCAGCTCTGACTGTAAATAACTTCCGTGCTGGATCTTTCACCACATGTACGGCCAGATTCCGTACGCTCTCATTTTTAAATTATTAATAGGAAGATATTATTTTTCTTATTTTATTTTCTAAAAATGACAAATATCTTCTATTTTTTTTTTATCACAAATAGCAAATTAGTAGAAAATTTGTTTGTAATTGTTCATAAATCGAGTAAGCCGAAAAGGTTTACAAACTTATAAATTTAATTATGACAAAAATTATAATTTCTTAAATGCGAAAAAAAACCTGAAGATTCTTAGAATTTCAAGAGCTGATAGCAAATTTTAGAATGGAACTAACCAAAATTTGAGGACGAGGATTTAAAGAACTTTTATGCGTTTGGAAAAACTTGACTTATCAGAAATATATATATTTTTTTAAAATTAATGTTCTGCATAGCAATAAATATTTTTTATTTTATTCTTAAATTTCCTAAAAATTAGAAAAAAATCTTGAATTTTGTATTTTCCTAAAAATTTACATTTTTTACCTACCTACCTATTTTCTGAATAATTAGAAATTTATAACTTTGTATGTTTTTTTTTCGGAATTTGCGGCGCTTTTATTATTTCAAATATATCTTTGTCTTTTTTCAACGCTTCGACGAAATTTCACTTTTTGTGGGTCACGGATTGAATTTCCTAAAAATTAGAAATATGTGTCTTGATGTTTGATTACTTAACTTTTCTTTAAAAAAAATCGATACCAATTTCTGTCAAAAGCCATCATCATTGGTTTTTGAAACACCCTCTATACCTGCTCGTCCGTATACCTATACCATTTTCGTTCACTTTTTCTGATTCACCGAAAAGGATTTATAAAAATTAAATATCTTCATCTAGTGCTTTCCCTTATTCGTTTTTCTCATTAATCCTTTCGCTGTGTTATTGTCTGTTTTTTTTGTGTTTTTTTTTTTTTGTTTGTTTTTGCTTTGCCTTCAATTATTATTACCTATTTATTTACTTTTGTATGGTTTCTGAGCAGCACTCTCCTTTTGACGACGTTGTTGGTTTGTTCCCGTTTTACTCATGATAGTAGAAAGAGTATAAAGCATAGCAGCAGTACCTAGCCCAAGTCAGATAAAAGAATTTTTCTGCGAAATCATTTTCAATCTCTTCCTGTGAGCTGTCAGTGTGAAATCGTTGAAAATGTCGACGTGAAAACGAAAATCCTCACACATCATAGAGTAGGAATTTGGTCAGAATAAATGGTACCTACTAGAAAGCTCAGAGCTTCACATCAGTAATCTCATATACGTAGCTAGCTACTCACAGAGGCGACGCTAGACTAAAATGAGGCGTGTGCGAGATTTAATTTGCGGGGCGGGGCCCCTGGGAAATTGATTTTAGGCTGCTTCATTATGAAAAAAGTATGTTACACACGTGTTATTAAATCTTCCGAAGTCAATATTATAGTTTAAGTTTAGAATTGTTATAACAAACTTAAGACAATATTTGATTTAAAAATTGTTAAGCGTTTTCTAATTTGCATGTACATACAAAAAAAATAAAATAAAAATAATAAGCTCACTTTCTGAATACTGAATGAAAATAATAAGTATGTAGGTATCAGAATAAAATGTGTTTTCTTTTTGCAACTGTTATTGAAGTTACAAAAGCTGTGAGTAAATCACAAAATTAATGATTTTTTATGGTTTGATAGGCATCCTTCCTTCCTTTTAGAATTTCGAATGATGATATGTTTATGATCGTCTGATGAATTACTTTCTGAGTTCAACTGAATCTCGGATGAAATTGTAACCAATCGAACCAATTATTGTTTCAGTTTTCGGAGACTGAGGTTTTTTTAGGAATTTCAACACAACAGATCTAAAATCTTCATTCGAGGCAACTATTTCATCTATTTTTGCGATTTATATTTTCGTCCAGAATCTCTGTTTCTGCTATGGTCTGATACAACCTTTATCCGCTTGAGCTCAACTTACTTAACTTAGATATAGGCGAATCTAATTCTTGGTTGTAAAGTTTTATATGGGAAATGCCATGTATTTTTATGTTAATGTTTTATGTGACCAATTATCTGTCGTATATTTGGGTGATTCTTTGTTAAAAGCTCCTTTTTAGCACCCAAAATGTCCCCTACCTAAATTTAAGAAAAAATTATGTACATTCAAGTGTTGTTATAAATTATGAAATAAATTAATGATTTAAAGTGCGGGCACTTCATTTTAAGCGTTTTTGAGAAGTTTGGCTTGATACGGAAATGACACTTTCGATACGGAAATGATAATGTACCAGTACAAACATTTTTCTTTTAAAATATTCCTTGTAACAAGGGCCGTGTGATTCAGGATGCATTTAAAAGACTTACGGTATTACAGGAATTTATTTAGAATTATTAAAATCTAAATTAAATCGATTTACGGAAATGATTGTGTGGTACGGAAATGACAGTTAACTTGTAAAGATAAATAATTTGTAACGTTTTCGCTTCACCACCTATCTCAGATTATCGGTCTGCAATTGCCTTTTAGAGGTTTTAAATGCATGCACAAACATTTTAAAGATTTGCAATAAATTCATAATTTTTTTAAGAAAAAACACATCTAAAGTCATTTCCGTAACCATTTTCTAATCGACATAACCCAATAAAGGCGACGGAAATGACGAAAATCGATGATTTTTAACTTTTTAGACAAGAAAAATAGAAAGTATATATTTTTTTTAAATTTTGTATAACTAACATAACTTCACAAGACTGTTACAAAATATTTTTTTTTTACTATCACTTACTAAAATTATATGCTCCTACGGAAATGACGAAATTGATGAAACACGTGACGAATACAACCACTTACTTTTAATTGAATATATGTATTTCAAAGGAAGCATGAATGAGTTTCTTCATTTAGTCTAAATCCTACAAACTGACGGTCGTTAATTTGAATTTATAAGTATTTAACATTTTTTTAACGGAAATGATGCAAAGACATGGAGACACATGTTAGTATAGTTGAGCAGTTACTTATGTATTTTTGTAAATCCCATTTTAAAAATTCATAACTTTGGTGATGATTATTAATTAAAATTGAATTTTGGCACACATGCAGTCACAAAAAAAAGTTATAAACAAAAATTTTAAAACATTTATTAAAATTAAAATTAAATAAAAAAAAATATCTGTGTTTCAATGTCTAGGGAAATAACTGTTGCAAATTTGTACTTTTTACAATTTTATAACAATGACAAAAGTGTGTGCCAAAATTCAATTCCCTTTATAAATCATTCAGTCAGACTGGGTCTCTTTCTTTTTGCTCCTGGCTTAAAATAATAAGTATACCTTTACATTCATAGGTACAGTAGTAGACGTTTATATTCATTCTGCATAAGATAAAGGTTAAAAAGTGAAGAAAGGTATAACCAGTTGCTTCATTACGTAAAACATTTTTGGAGATAGCTGTCTTTATTTTTCTCTACTGAAATGATAGATATAGCAATATTGAAAACGATATCGTCCTATCGTTTTCGTATTACGTGATGAGACCCCAGGTTTCGACTCAACTCAACGCAGTCAGCGAAAACGAGTCAAATCAGGCCAATTTTAATTAGTTTTTTGTTTGATTGTTATGAATGCAGAAAATAGAATTGATTTTCCGGATTTTATTATTTTAAGACTCGGATACATTTTAATGTGGCACGCGTGGGGCCCCTTGAAGCGGGGGGCCGTGTGCGGTGGCACACTCCGCACACCCCTTCCGCCGCCTCTGGCTACTCAACAACAAAATATTTTCCCTATTATTCATTCATTTGAATGGGAGAGCAATGAGTTAAAATATATCTTACTATCTCATCTTACATACTCACTAGAAATCTATATATAGGTACTGTATCAAAGTATATGTAGGTGCAGGTGGCTGCTGTACGTTACAACTACCCAGCTTGAGACTCGGTTTAATACATCATTAATTTAAGCCGACCGACTTTGCGATGCCAAACGGAGGGCTGGTCGAACGAATCCCAACGAAGATATTAAATGGTTGGGTTTTTGAAAGATTTACAGGAAGATTGGCAAAGAATCCGGATATAGCTGGAGCTGATACGACCATCATAGTAGAGCTCAGATTGATTCAAACATTGACGGGTATCTCGTCCTTGTCACGATGCAATTCTGTTTGTTTCTCCGCATTCGAGATCCAACACAGCATGAAAAACTATTTTGAACCTTCAGTGTAGTAGTAGGTAGGAACGTCCAATTCATCTTTATTTCCCCCAATCACTCGACTCGGGTAATATTTTACCCTATGTATCAACCCAAACCAATTTCTCAAGGTATGAGGTAGCAATTTGCTTTTGATTATTTCAAACAAATTACATTGATTATTGCATCCTTTCAGGCGGGGGATTGATATGGATAGAAAGGATGTAGGTTTGGATATTACCTCCTCTCATATTAACTACGATATACAATACACCTTGCAAGATATAGTTATTTGCTCAACTGTGAGGTATAGGGTATAACAACTCATATCTGTGGAAACACAATGTCCTAGAGCAGGACGAAGAGCGCTCTCATCAAGGATGTGTGTTGTTAACATTTACAAAATTGTTACTGGATTATATGTAAAACTATAAGATATGAATAAATTTATATAGTGATTGAGGGAGGAGGAGAGGAGTTAATCTGTTCATTTATATTACGCCTTTTGCCAAAGAATCACATACATGTAATAGACGAATGTTGTGTTTTGAGATTAAAATTGATATATGTACATATATATCTATGAGTTAAAATTCAACCTGTTTTATTCATATTCAATGAGGCCAAGTTTAACATCTTTAAAATTGGCATGCAGTTTACAGAAATACAAGATAGACAATTACTGCAAGCACATGTGCCATAGTGCCATGACATCAGATATTGGTGTGAGTTTTTTCGTATCAGGACAGAATGCCATTCATTGTTAATATTTTTGGGAAGCAAATTAAACAAAGATTGGTGCCGAAACCTTGAAGATTATCTCAAATTTAAAGCAAGAACTATATGGTGACAGGATAGCCAAAACTTCACAGTTTTGTATTTAAGAAAAGACTAAGTCTATTTTGTTCACAAAAAAGTCTGTTAACCAATAAATTAATAAAGTTGAAACTTTTCTAAATAAAGAAAACGAAATTTATATATTAAAATATTAAAAAAAAACTTTGGTTTTAAGTGGAGTGAATGAATATAATTCAAATAAAAAGTACAAGTGACCTCAACTCCAGAAATTATTGTGTTTCGCCCAAGGTATAACAGTGGGCTCTTCTGTCAATCTGTTATACCCTACTATAAGACACAAATTTTGGTCGATGTTAACCGACTCTTATAAAAATCATAGCAAGAAGTTACTGTGAATTTTATTATTCTAGGGGAATTTGTTTATATTCGTGCACCTGACCACGGGTAATTATTTTCTGGGTGCACGAATTTAAACAAATTCCCCTAGAATAATAAAATTCACAGTATCTTCTTGCTGCGATTTTTATAAGAGTCGGTAAACATCGACCAAAAATTGTGTCTTAGTAGGGTAAAACAGACTGACTGAAGAGCCCACTATTATACCTTAGGCGAAACACAATAATTTCTGGAGTTGAAGTCACTTGTACTTTTTATTTGAGTTTTAATTTTTCTTCTGAAAAAAAATGTCTTCTTATCCTTAGCCCCTTTTTTTTACAATTGAGGACCTTGCATCAAAAGGGGGGCAAGTCCAATTTTTTAGCAAAGCCGTTTTTTTACTCACCGTATGAACAAAAAAAAAATCTATCCATTGGTGCAAACCAGAGGTCGATACGACAAAAAATAAGCCCCTTATAGTGCGTTTGGTGTGCAAAAAGGTGGCAGATCTGGATCTGCCTCCTTATTGACACAAACGAAATTCTTACGTTATTTGCATCAAGTTAGTCACGTTTCAAGTTCCAGTTAGGAGGTTATAATTTTGTGAAGAAGTTTGTAAAATTTAGTTGTGATCAAATTCTTTGTCACACTTTTACAAGCTTTTTACATAAATTAGTTTTGGGAATTTTGTTTGCTCTGTTAGATGAGTGATAGTAGCGAAGTTGAGCCATTTAGTAGTGTCATTTAGTAGTGGATCATCATATGTACCTCCTAATCATTCTTCTGGAGAACAATCAAGTGCAAGCAGTGATGAACATGAACATGCTTTGTCACCCGACCGTAGAAAGTCGACTGAGGATGTAGGCGAAGGTATGCATATGTCAAGTGAATCTAATATAGATATTGCAGGCCCATCAACAAGTGGCACAACATGTAAGAAAAGAAAAGCCGTTAATGCTTCCGAATGGAGACAGAATATTATCAAGAAGTCTATTGCTACTGGGAAGAGTTACACAAATTATAAGGGCCAAGATATTGGAGAAAGAAAAACTGGACCAGATTGTTGTTGCAAAAAATATAAGTGTTTTGTAAAAATTAATGAAGAGAAAAGAAAAACAATATTAGAAGGTTTTAACAATTTGGGAGATACTAATATGCAAAATGTTCATTTAATCAAAACCGAGAATGTTGAAAGACAACGACCAAAAACTGGTACAGGGAAGAAGCGAATTTACTCACATAAGTATTTTATAACATTAGGGAGTACACATATCCAAGTTTGCAGAAACGGATTCGCATCTCTCCATGGGATATCAAAAAGCGTGTAGATAATATATCCAAACAATATCGTGACCTACGCCTGCTGTGTCTAAGCGTGGGAAACATCAAAACAGGCCAAATCGTATTTCTAGTGAGTGGACTACCAAAGTTGACATCACTCATATAAGAAGTTTTCCCCGACGTGAATTCCACTACAGCAGAAATAAAAGCTCTCGTTATTATCTCTCGCCTGAGTTAAATATAAAAAAATGCATGATTTATTTTTAAATCTGTATGTACCTGGACTCGTAGAATCTGGCAAGCCAAATGTTTCGTTTGACTTTTACTGCAGGTATTTTAAATAATATTTTAATTACAGCTTTGGGTCACCTCGTTCGGATACATGCAAGAAGTGCGACATTCTAGACAACAAATTAAAAGATAAGACAATGGATAGCGAGGAAACCCAACAGATCGAGACAGGAAAAATGATCCACCTATCCAAAGCCGAGATTTTTTTTGTTGACTTGAAAGAAAAAAGTAAACTTGCAGTATCAAATGATGAGTGCGAGGTTCTTACATTTGATTTTCAGCAGAATCTGCCATTGCCGAAAATTCCAGCTGGTGAAGCGTTTTATAAACGCCAACTTTGGGCATACAATTTTTGCATTCATTCAGCTAAAACAGGCATCGCTCATTTTTATTTGTATGATGAAATGACAGCAAATCGCCAAACGAAGTAATATCTTTCCTAAATCACTATCTGCATTCCATCTTACCGAGCACTGTTAAAACACTGTACTTATTCTCAGATAATGCAGCAGCGCAAAATAAGAACGGGACTTTAGTTCAATACCTGTTTACTCTCTTAAGGAGTTCGGCTTTTAAGAAGATTATTCACCGCTTTCCCGAACCAGGGCACAGTTTTTTGCCTTGTGATAGGTGATTTGGTGTAATAGAAAAGTTTAATAGGAAGAAGGATTATGTTTTCACCACTACTGAATATGCCGAATGTATTAAGCAAGCTTCTAAAAACTTTAAAGTTTTTAATGTTGAGCAAAATATGATTCTAAACTTCAGTCAACATTGCGAAAGTCATTTTAAAAAAGTGATAATAAATGCAGAAAAGATTCGATTCAAAATATCGCAATATCGCATTTTTAAATTTATAGTAAAGAGCACATTGAAACGGTTGCAGTCAGTTCATCAACTGGAATGCCTGTATTCGAATATTTTCCTATAATGAGGAATGTTGAAGCCAACTTGTCTGTTCTGCCTCAGGAACCGATGTATGATCAAACTTTGCCTTTAAAAATGGCTAAATATAAAGATGTGATGCAACTAGTAAAGACCACCCAATAAACTGTTTTTCTACGAGGCTCTTAAAAGTGAAACTGTTGGACCTTAAGATGACGTTTCCAGTGATGATGACGATGATCAGGATGAAGTTAACCTTTGAATTTGTAATCTGATTTCTTTTTCTTTTTCTAATTATTGCTAAACTATTAAAGTTATGATTTATGATTGTTAATATATTAAATAACTTACTTTTAGGTGTTTTATTATTCTTTTCAACATTTTAAACCAAATTTATTACATATTGGTGCAAATCGGGGGCAGATCCAAACCGTAAAAAATCATAGTAATTACATACATTTTTTTTCTTAGAAGGCTATCTTATATGGAGTGTTTCCGAGTTAACAAAATTAACAAAATACTTTGGAAAATGATTCTTCAACATGTTTTAATAAACAAACCGTACTGGAAGGAGGGCTCTATCTCCACCTATGTTGATGCATAAACTTCGACCAAATTCATCCGAGGTGAACTCACCAATCTGGTCATATTTTTGGTATAACCCGAAAACTAATCCAAATTTGTGTATCTCTGTAAAAAAAATTGTTTGAAATTAGACTTTCAACGAAATGGAAACTTAAAAAAAAATAACTTAGCAGGAAAAGTTATCATAAGCCGACCTAACTATAATGAGCACAAAACATGGTCAAATGAAAAAAGACTGAAGCCTTCAATATGACAATTCAAAAAAAGATTTTGTTTTGATAAAAGTTATCGATTTTAAATCTTTTGGTTTTTTTTTTTTTTAATTAATATTTTGAACATCACATTTTTCGTAGATTTTTTTAATCGTCTCTCCCGCGGAGAGGTAAAGCGTCTGTTCGAAACTATTTTTTATACTTAGAACATGACCAAGAATCATTTTCCAAAGATCGGTTTTTAACTTGGAAATATCCTGTGTTACTCTTTAAATTGTACACATCAGAGACTAATTTTTATGAGCACCAATGTACCATAAACATCAAACCCTACGCAAGCCTCAAAATTTTATCCAGACTTATCAATACTTTAGGTCTTTGGCGTGATGATAGCTTCTATAAGCATCAACATTATGGGTTGTTTATCGAATAAAACCATTTGAACAGCATTATTTTTATTTTTTACTTAATTGGAGCCGCTGTATCTTTACATCTACCGATGGTTATATACCTACCACCACTTAACCAAATTGCCAGGGAGATATAATTACGCAGCTAAAACACAAGCCCAGTTAAGCCAGTCGCTTATAATTAAATATGTATTAATAAAGCGCATTCAGCGATAATCCTTTTTGTAAAAACATTCGCTCTGTCTTGTTTTGTTTGTTTGATGTTGAACAGTTGAGTCAAGCGATATTGGTTGAACTTGACACACAAAGTCCCCGTATACTGTTCTGAAAAATTCAAATAAATCATCATGACTCGGAGAGAAGCATTTTCTTAAATGTTGTCCGTCTACGATGGCAATTGTGGGGAGACTAATATTTCCTATCATCACCTCGACCAAATTTAATTGAAAATCAAACCCTCCATTTGACTGAGAGTGGGTCTGATGTTGGTAAAGGTAAAGAAAGATATAAAGTAGGAAAGTCGGTAGGTATAGGTTATCATTTGAACAGAAGATAGAATTTGTGTTCAGTCCTTCCAAACTCTTCGTACACAAAATAAATTTACAAAAGACAGCTAGCTCTACAAGAGTTTGGCTATTTAGTTCCGGCATCATCCATAAGAATTTGGGTGCCAGGCGGAGCTGATGGGAGCGGGCTATCATCATAGTCTACAAATTGTATCGAAAGTTTGTTGTTTTTGATTTTTAGTCATAAACGCTGGACAGATGGCTCGTTGGTTGTCGATTTGTTTGGCTGACCGGATGAGTGGTCGGCAGTGGTCGGCTTGGTTTGAAATAAACCAAACTGATGTGCTCATGCTTCTCCTCATGTATACGAGTCGAGTATATGTATATCCATTTGATTTATTGCTTTATCTGCTCAAATGATATACTTTGCGCTTCAGCAAAGCTATAAGAGCAGAGAGTGAGCATTCCGATGTGCTGTGGCTGCTTGGAAAATTCTGCAAGCCCAAAAATGGCAAACTTTTTTTTCCTTCACATATTTTAGTACATCGATTCAGCAATATTGTATTTTTTTTTTGTTACATGGGCGCGCGTCTGGAAGTTAGGGGTTAAAGGAGGCAATATACCCTCATTGCTTGAAGGCTTTATCAAAATTGTATATTTTTGTTTTAACAGAATATTAGGGATTGTTTTAAATTAAGAGAATATGAAATGAACAGTTTTGTAGGTACTGCACCCATTTTGAACGAAATTAAACCCTGAATTACCGAAATATTGGGGTTTTTCGTAATAAATATAATAAAAACTTTTTGTTAAAAACAAGAAGATTTACCTTTGGATAAAAAAAAGCTTGGTGACTAAACATACAAAATTAAAGTCGGAAAAAAAACTAAATTATTGAAACTCTGAATTACCCAAACATTTAGGATTTTCGTGGTCTCTTAGATATGCTCCTTTTTAAGGAAAGAACAAGTTGTACGTTTGGACTTTGAAAAATCTTGCAAAATTAATTACGTGATCTCTCGAATGTGCAGTATTTTTTGGATAAAAACATACTTGGGTACTGACAAAAAATTACAAAATGTATTTCCCAAATAAACTCAAAGCCCCTGAAATTCCAAACTAGCCCAAAAATTAGGGTTATTGGCAATCAATTTAATGCACTTTTGTTGAAAAACAAGAAGGTTTACATTTTGATAAAAACCGTTTGGGTACTTACAAAAACTGACAAAATTATTTACCAAAAAAAATAAACACTCTTAAGCCCTGAATTTCCAAAAATTGGATTCTTTTGTGATCTCTTTAATCTGCACATTTTTTTTTTAAGAAACAAGAAAAAGAACATGTTTGGAAACTACTGAAACTTACTATTGGGAAATTAAAATTTTATATTTTTTGTGTGTTTGTTGTTTAAAATATGATACTAAAATCTTTCATTCCCAAAATTATTAAGCATGCAATTTCATAGTTTGGATGGTAAGGATTTTTAGTTTTGGTTGTTTGTTTTTTTTTTTTGGATCTTCCTGAAACTATAAAAAAGGGTTCGAAAGAGAGTGCTTATTCCCTAATTTTACTATCTCTATAAAAACTTTTTTTCTTATCTCTTTAAAACATTTTTAAATTAAGAACGAGATGCTCATTTATTAAATTTAATAAAATTTTGTAAGTACTGAAATTTTTCTGCGACCGCCTATGCTCACTCATCCTTATTGCAAATAAATTAATAGAAATTGTCTTACACAACCGAGACCCAAAGCTGAGGTAGAGGTCGGCGTGGAAGGAATTAACTCTTCTTCGACTATCAACGCAAATAACCCATAATAAACTGCCTCATAAATTGTTGAAATTATTGTAAGAAGACGAAAAGGAAAAATAAGAAACAATGTTCATCTTCTCAACAAAAGGTCAAGCATCCGAGAGTGCGGTATCAAATTAATTTGATGGAGAACCCTCTTTTGCAGCAGAAACAATCGTGTACCTCTTTAGGGGATTGGTTATAACTTTGGGATTGGGATATACGAGTTTAATACACAGCTATTGTTGGCAAGCTAACATGCAATCACGATAATCTTCTGTCGCTGATAGATGATACTTGTCTTTATGAGTTCAAATCATATCTTTTTGACACATCCCACCTCGTTGGGAGGAAATTTTCAGTTTCACACTTATAAAATTCACTCGATAACAAGAAACAATATATAGGTTCTATATAAGATGTTGATACAAGTTCCAGATACAAATACATCCTACTCCGGAAAACGATCGGAACTACTTTAAGCTATTTTTGTAAGGAACAAAATATCGGGTAACCAACCAAAACGATGATAGGTAAGAAGTCTGCCTATCGGATTTAAATTAATTTCTTTGTTTAGGTTGTTAGTTCAAGAGGCATTTTTCATCCTTGAGACTTGTCATCATATAACAGAGAAAGGCTACTTTTGTCTAAAAATTCTTTTTCTTCATTCCGTTCAACAGAACTTGACTTGAACCAAATTCCAAAGGGCTCTAAACTGAGGAAAGTGTCGGGGTGGGTGGTATACAGAGACATGTGTACAAAATTAAGTTTACAGAAATAGCACTAGAAGCAGGAGCATCAAGTAGAGCCAAATCAATTCTTCCAACAACAACAAAAAGAGAACAAAAGGTTTTCACTTTTTTATGATACGGTTACCCCGTATAAAATAGAGGTGTTGAAAAAAGGAACAACTCTTTTCGGGGATAAAAGAATCAGCTATGACGAAAAAAAAAAAACAATCTCAGAAAGAGAGCGAGCGAGAAAGAAAAAATAGCAACGAGTGGAGAAAAAATAAAAAAAAAAATTTAAACTGGAAGGACTGAGTGAAGAGGAGACTGACGTCAAGTCGAGTCAATGAAAGTAAGTAACTTTGGATTAGGAATAGAAAAAAAGATGAAAAAATAGGGTTTTAGAAAACTGTGATAGCGTGGTGCAATGAAAGCAGTTTAGATATACGTGGGAGAGAAAAAGTTTTAATAATATCGCATGAATATAGGTACTCCCGTGCGAGTTAATCTTCTTTATACACTGTCAATCATTATACCTAAGTTAACTAGCATTCTGACATTTACTTTGCTCTTAGTTTGGATATATACTTATATATAAAGATGAGGTTAAGTTATTCTAGATAAAGCTAAAAAAGGTGCAAAACCTGGCCAAGCGTGACGTTCACAGTGAAATGCCGGGGTATATAGCACAACTGTAGGAAGTACATTTTGGGTTTCATTGGCAGGTCTGTAAAAAACATTTATAAAAGTCTAGATGGAAGCTGCCACACTTTGTAACCTTAACTAAAACAAATAAAAAGATTTCTTAACTAAAAGAAATAAAAAAACACTATAAATCTGTTCTTTTTTTTTTGTTTTGTGGAATTTTCACAAACTTTTCCAAGAATTAAAAATATAAGTCATGGTTTTTACTAAATTATTCTCAAAGTTTTGAAATTGGTAAAATTATGTGATATTAAATTAAGGTTTTAATGCGGATAGCGCGTAACGATCAAAAAATGAAAGAAAATATTTACATTAACTTTGCTTTTATTTTTTAGGTTACCAACAACTATAGTAGAATATTAAAGTTGTATATGAAAATACTCCTTTTGGCCATATATTCATTATGATATTATAAAGTGTTATTCGACTTACAACAAAAAGAATAAGCTGTTTTTACCTGCTACTCTTCAAAGACGTAATTGATTTTTACTGGGTTGGGGTCGAAATTCTGTATGGTCAATATAACTAGAAGTGAAGATGGATATATGACTTTTGGAATACCAACATTTATGTCTGTAGTCGAATACAAGTTTCAGAAAATGAATAATGATTAAAAACGGGTCTGATTTCGCAAACGCACAGGTGACAAGGGCAAGAAATAGAGATCACATTAAAAAAAGTAGTAGCCCGTAGCGTAATGGTTAGTGCGTTCGACTGTCACGCTGGAGGTCTGGGATCGCTTCCCAGCCTCGTCCACCTAAAAACTAAAACGTTTTTTTTTTCAGGGCTACTGCCTCTTGCGAGGAATTGACAAATCCTCCAAGAGTATCACTTGTCACGAATAAGTGCTTCTCGTCTAGCCGTTCGGATTCGGCATAAAATTGTAGGTCCCTTCTATTCTTGTCGAAAGGCGCACACAGGAATGGTTGCGAGTTGTTAGTCACTAGGCCCTGGTTCTTCATGAGCCGTTGTGCCACCCGATTTATTTATTTATTTATTTATTAAAAAAAAAAAAATGAAAATTCTTCTTTAAAATACTGAAATTGGGCATAAACAGAATTTTGAAAAACAGAATTTTGTACATACAGCATTTCCAAACAAATTTCAAACAGAATTTTGGTCATACAGAATTTTGAAATCCACAATTTTGACCCGCTCCCATTTTTACCTTCGCGTAAAAATCACTCATACGCCATACATCATTTTTGTTTTTTTTTTGCCCCGCGGCATTATTTTAGCCCCGCGGCAGTTTTTTTGCCCCGCGGCATTATTTTTGCCCCGCGGCAGTTTATTCCTTGCGGCAATTTTTTTTGCCGCAAGGCAAACAAAAATTAACTTTTTTACTTTATTTTTTCCTTAATAAAATTAACTGAAGTTCCTATTTATTTTTTATTTGTATATATGTTTATGTATATATTTTTATATTATTTTGTTTTTAAATTAATTAATTTATTTTTTTAAATGAATTTTATATATTTTTTTATTTTGTATATGTATATGTAAATACAGGGTGTCCCTTAATTCGTCAAGAGTATTTTAGGGTATGATTCTGGGGTATATTCTAAGAAAAAAATTGTTCCACAGTTAGGGCCTATCTCCAATTTTGATATCATTTATCGGGAATTTAAGAAAAGTCTTTGGGGTACCCTGATCCATGTTACCGGTAATTGCGCCGTAAATACTTATGATAGAAACTTCGTTTAGGCCTTCATTTTTAGAAGGAGTACCAGCCTTTGTAATTGCTTTTAAATAAATTTGATACCTTGTCTCAGTCTAAAGATATATTTTATATATATTTTAGCCTGTTTCATTTTTCTTGCCCATGCTAATTTTTTAACTTTGGGGTCAATTTTCTCCAAAAAATGCGTAATCAACATGATGTTTTAATAATTTTTTTGAATGAACGTAACAATACTAAAAATAAAAGTCGGTAACAAGTTTGCCAACAAAATCCATTGATTTTATGATAATCTGGAAAAACAGCGGCAGGTAAAATAAAAAAAAATGTGTTTTTTAGCTTTAAGCTCGAAAAGCTATAAATAAAAAATGATATGTGTGGTTATCGAAAATTTGTATTTTATGTGTGACTAAATCAGTTATGACAGGTGTTCAAATGAGTCGTCTTTGATTTTGTATGCATGCTAGAGCCCGTTTTCGTATTTCAATGATATTGATATTAATTATCCTTGCTACTGCCTCACTTCTGAGGACGCTATGAGAATGTGCTCTTCTAATTCACTTTAAGTTGCTGTTTTTGTTGAATAAATGATTTATTTCATTCTTCCCCATTCAAAAACATCCAATATTGTAGGGTCAGGTGATCTTGAAGGCCATTGAACTGCTCTAACTTTTTCCTATCCAACGATTACCGCTTACTCTTCATCTTGTCAATTTTAAACCTCTCGAGCAAAGTGGGCAGAAGCACCATCAAGTTACAAATAAGATGAAGATAGCTGAACCTATGGAATGTACTTCAATAGTTCTGGACAAATCATTTTGCAACAACTGCAGATAGTTTGTAGAATTTAACTTAAGTGGCTACTAAAATTAGCATTTTTTCTGACCAAGGAATGTCAAAGTGCACCCGTTATAACTGTTTTAGTAAAAAACATACTTTAAAAATTATCTAAAACCACACAAATAATTTTAGTTATAGATTTTCGAGCTGAAAGCTAAAAAAACATTTTTTTTTTTTTTTTAATTTTACCTGCCGCTGTTTTTCCAAATTATCATAAAATCTATGGGTTTTTCGGCAAACTTGTTACCGAATTTTATTTTAACTGTTGTCACATACATCCAAAAAAATTATTAAAACATCATGTTCATTACGCATTTTTTGGAGAAAATTGACCCCAAAATCAAAAATTTAGCATGGGCAGGAAAAATGGAACAGGCTAAAAACTGAATATCTTAAGACTTAGAAAAGATGTCAAATTTATTTCAGCGCAATTACAAAGACTGGTATTTCTTCTAAAAATAAAGGCCTAAATGAAGTTTCTGTCGTAGGTACTTACTGCGCAATTACCGATAACATGGATCAGGCTACCCCAAAGAAAGACTTTTCTTACATTCCCGATAAATGATATCAAAATTGGAGATGGGCGCTTACTGTGGAAACATTTTTTTCTTAGAATATACCCCAGAATCATACCCTAAAATACTCATGACGAATTAAGGGACACCCTGTATATTTTTATTTTATTTTGTTTTTAATTTATTTACTTGTTTTTGTATATATGTACTTTTATTACATTTGATACATACTATTATATATGTATGTAAACATATTTATTTGTTACTGAGGATTAGGCCTACCGGGGATACCCTAGTAAAAAACGCATTGAAAGTCTACCTCCTGGGTAATGTAAAAAAGGCTTATGCATGTGTATCAGTGGATGTGTGAAAATATAAAAAAGGGGCGCTTTCTACAAATTTTGCACAGGGCGCAAGTTGGGCTGGAGCCGGCCCTGCTCCTGTGTGTTTCAGTGCATCTCTCATTATAACTTAACCTTACCACCAGAAGCCTCACCTTCCTTTAATATATATTGTGAGTGTGAGAAAAGGTCTAAAAGCTTTTGTGTTCTAAGAAGATAGGCATGTGACTTTAAAAGTGATGATGGCAAACCTTTAATTGAAAATCTTCTCCAAAAAGTGATGAATACAAGTTGATGGAGTAAATGTGAAAGACGTTTTTTGATAAAATCAATTTAGAAATCCTCTTTGATTGAAGCAGACCCGAGAAGTACTTTCTCGAAATTACAAAAATTCCAAATTTTCTCAGTAGGTACACATTTATATATATTACCACCTACCCTGATGATCGTCATCAATTTCCCTATTTAACGACCTCATTTTTCATCAAGTTCACATAGGTACCTAACCTATACCTATTTTCACTCAAATTGTATGTGGCCCAAAATGTTATTTCTAAGTCATGAGAGAGGTCAGTAATTCTCTCCTAGGGTAATCAAGAAAAATATTTATATGTTGTACTCTTAGTTGAACTCAATTTATTTTGATACAAAATTCACAAAAAAAAGCATCTTGGCAACATGTTGCCAGCATCAAAAGTTGAGTTGCGCAATTGCCATTAAACTCAAAAAAAAATGCATCCTCTTGTTGCTGAGCTATAATTAAGTATACAATTCACCACTGATTGTGCACCAACGACACCACACGAAACCGACACGACGAAGAAGATCCAAGTTCATTCTCCATCTGAGAGCTTGAACGGAGACAAGTCTAGCGTGATTGGTGCGATTGTCGGAATTTTGTTTATTATTTTCCTGTGAAAAACGTATTGACTGTGGTGAATTTCCTTGCATAAAATTCCTACTCCATTTGTATACTTACCACCCCCACGCTGGCTGTTGTAACCTCTCTTTTTCTTGACTTGAGTCGGAATCTGTACCAACATATTGGGGCGAATACCGTTGTTGTTGATGTCGATGCTGTCGTCGACAGTATGGTATGGTGTGTCTCATTTGAATTGGCTAACGAAGTTGGACCTATAAAGTGCGTGACGAACAACAGTGTTAAAGTGACGCGAAGCGCAGCTTACTTGTAAACTTGAACGGGATATAAAACCAAAAATTAAAAAAAAAAAAAATACTAAAAATGTTATTAATTATTTAAGATAATAACAAAAATTAAAAAAAAAACTGGGTACCAACCTACGTGGAGAATTTTGTAGTTCCACATACTAAAAACTAACCGAACCTATTCTAACCCTTTTTGTTGCCGGCGGTTTTACTATTCGAACGTTACTTGAAATTTGGATACAAAATTATTGCTCGAGTTAACTCTGATGTTCCACATCCGAAGGACATGGATGTGAATCTAGAAACGAGTATGAAATTCTGAGTGTGCTGTTGTCAGCAAAACAATTAAATGGATTACAAGTTTTAGATAAAAGATCTTTTATGAATATAAGGAAGAGGGTGGGACGTGCGAGACAAAACGGAGCCCTGGGGCACACCGGCATTTATTTTGTAGATATCAGACTTAAAACCGTCAAATAATTTCTAATCCAACGAAGAAGATGCCAAATGTACGCATTTTCGATAAGAGAGCTTGATGCCAAACTCTATCAAATTCGTTTGAAATATCAAGCGCAATAATCTTACTTTCTCCAAAACTATGTAAGGATTGGTGCCACTATTTCTAGTGAAGATAAGTGAAAATTAACTAAAGGAGTACAAACAATTCAAAATAGTACTGAAATTGTCAAATTTACTTACGTACTAAGAACATCAAATAGTCCTGAATTCAGCACAATAGTAAGCCTTTTTCTAACAGTGGTTGATAATAATTAACTTTGTTGCTAAAAGTAAGATTACAATGTGCAAAAATAAACTAGTATAATGATTTTGAGGAGTTGATGGTGCTAGGGCTTTAAATGAAAGTTGATGAAATTATAACAGTTTCATTCTTATCTATGAACTTGGAAAATAAAGTTTAGTAGTTCTGTCTGTCTCTTCTGATTGCAAGTAATAAGCATATAGATACACCTAGCTCCTAGCTTCATTCAAATATAGTTATACATTTATTTCGATTAAAGGTGAGTTAAATTATACATATTTCATTAAATTGCAAAAACATGTGGCCAGTTAATTCAATTGCCCATTGAGGCCACATTTCACGTAGACAGTTAGTGAAGGTACCAATACGATTTTTTTTAAACCGCTAAAATATTAAACAAAAAAAAGTGAAATAAATTCATATTTGCTGTGACCATGCTTAGGACTTATGAAGTTTTTTATTTGTACACTACCTGCTATACGTACTTTTTTCAAGGAATCAGAATGCATGTTTATTTAGCTCAAATTGTGAAAAGAGTTCTGTTTAAGCAATTTGAAAAATTAAGTTTGAACCGTTTTCCTTAATATCCATGTTTGCATCATACCAAAATTAATAAATGTTGAAATTCTAAGCCACTCGTGCAAGTCGTGCATTTTATTTTGTCTGTAGGTATACAATTCTTTTCTGCCTTTATTTAAATTTTGTTAATGATGTGATTTTTGTTTGATTTATTTGGTTAAAATTTCACACCCGTTCATTTGGTGTAAGTATTTTCTTAATAGCCAAAAAAAAAAAGAAAACAAAAACACTTTGATTTCCATACAAATAAACCCCGCATCAGTCAGTTGATTTTCCTATTCAAGCGCATAATTACTCAAAATTTCACACCAACTTTCGAAATTAAAGAAAAGTTCCGGTCATTTTATTCCATCACCGTAATAAGAGAGGTGCTAATTGAGAGCTGTCAAAAGACCGACACCTAATGTAACCTCAACTTTTTTTGTTGGGTGAAAAGTTAAATATGAATATCAAATAATCATTAAGCTGATTTTCTTAAAATTCCCTGTGGGGGTATTTTTTTCTCTGCTCGTATTTTTTTAGCCATCACCAATGTTTCCTTCTTTTTATCATTTTTATCATCATCTTGCCGCATACTAAAAAGTGGATTCTTTTTCCATTTTGATATTAATAATTATTTGCATTGATAACAAACCAGTCTAATCAAATTACACACCCATCAACATAAACGGCCCCATCAACATCAGCCACCATGAAGTGGTCGATGATGATGGTGATGTGAGTTGGAAGAAGAGTCGGAGAGAGGTGTCAAAAGAAAATGGAAATTTAGCATTTTTCTTGCTCGTTTCTTTTTTTCTTGTTAATCTTGAATGGAAAACAACAAAATAAAGAGCAATGTTTACAGATTGTGAACGATGATGATAATGATGACGATGGAGAAACTGCGGTAAAGTTGGTTGTTTATATAGACTGATGATGGGTCTTATGTCTTAAGTTTGGTCGAATGGCCAGTGGGGGATTTACATATATATTTCACCCTCAGGTAAAGTCGTTTGGGCCACATTATACAAGGACCATATACCACACAAAGAATTTAACCACAAGGTGCTCATTGTCCATTCACGGGTATTCGATCAAGATACAGGCAAGTATGAAGACGGGTCGACCAAACTTCAACCCATCCACCTACTCAAAAACCACCATAGGATCTGATGAAAGGTCAATCAGTGCACCATATTTAACATCATTAAAATTACTGCCATCTACCTACATATACATATAACGTAGCAAACTCGAGTTGCTATTGGGTAAGCAAAACTAGGGCTGGCCACGAGACGAGAAAAGACGACAAGACGAGACTGGCTTTTAAGCAACCGAGACGAGACCGAGACGAGACTGCATATTTGAACCGAAATTTACAGAGATTCTAATATATTAAAAAATACAATTTCAGTTAAATAATTTATTTTCTTCTGCACGCATTCAAACTATAATTTAAAATATTTCGTTCCAATAATCAACAAGTTGGCTGGAAATCGTATTTTTCGAAAACAAGACTGAGACAAGACTTGATTATACGAGACCGAGACGACTGGAAATTTTCGATTTTAACGAGACCGAGACGAGACTTACAAAAGTCTCGCCGAGTCTCATCTCGTGGCCAGCCTTATTATTTTAGTTTAAATTTTTTCATGAAGAATTTTTTTTAACGATATTTATTATTGGCTTTCGAGAGTCATGTGCGGTTGAGAAAGAAGTTCTGTTTTTGGGTTTTAAATTTTTAGAGTTTTACACCATGGGAATTTCCATGTGAAAGAAGAAATATTTGAAGTTATGAAACATTTTGAAAATTATCGTGGTGTTAGAAAATAATTTTTTGAAGTGAAAATTAGTGAATTTTTGATTTTTCCGTTCAAAGATTACATCTACCTACATTATTTTGGATATTTTTGTTGCAATGGATAAAAATAAAAATTCAAGTCGATGATGCTGTAAGTCTTCTTTTGATTTAGTTTTTTTTTGTCTTGAATCTTACCTATATTTCCATAAGGATCTTGAGTTATTTTTTTAAAATAAAAATTTTGAAAAAAAAAAGTTTAGGGGTCTTGAGACACAAAACCTGCGACACATTCCAATTGAAAAATGTCAACTTGATGATACCTACTCACTGTCACTGTATTCACATTATCACATTGCTATAGGGTACTTTTTTACTACTTAGCCTCGTCATCGTCATCGTCATCATCATCATCATCATCAACATTGTAGATGTCGTCCTCGTGTCATGAAAGAAAACACAAAGAAATAAATAGGCACCAAGTTGAAGCGCGGTGCGGCAAATGAACTCTGTTTTGTGTCTGTTGTGTTTCTCTGTATAAATGTCAGAGCACACTTTTTCTATTATATAAATATGAGTATATCCGGAATATCCTGGCTGGCTGGATGGTTCCAAGCTTGGCTATAATATGTGCCGCCACTTAAGCTGGAAACCTTGTGCTGTGCCCCACCACAAGGCGGATATGGAGTGTGCACATTTTATTTCTACACACAAACTCTAGAATGGCAATGTCTAAGAACGAATATAATCATATCACAAGGCAAAGGAAAATGTTGAATTCAAGTGGTATAAGAAAACCACCACCACCTCAAACAAAAAAGACGTTTTTCTTTTAAATTGCAGCAGGTAGGTGCATTACCTGATAGAGGGTTTTGGAATATGTTTTGTTTCAAAAAGTATTTCCTGTAGATATGTTTATTCGTTTATGCAACGACATCAGAAGTTGGAAACATTCTTTCAATTATTGCCTGTAATTTGAACCGGGCGAATTTTAAGAAATATATTTTTACTTGAGATTAAAGGTACTATTGATATGGCAAGTTATGTATTGGTAAAATTCAAACTAATCTCGGGATTTTGTTTAAACTTGCTATTGAGCTGATGATAGGGAACACGATAAAATTGGGTCTCCCAATGCTGTCTCGTGGTACCTAGTGTTGTTTTGGGAAATATGCCTACATACACGGGAACATATTTTTTTTTTTTAGGACCAAAAACATTGGCAACAATTTTTTTAGTCACACAACAAAAATATTATTTTTCTCAAAAACGGCTTCTATCATTTTGGAAAAAAAAAATCAGTTTATAACTATAAAAAAGATTACTTTTCCGTGTTTTTTTTTTGAAAAATGGTTAACAATGGTACATATCCTCCGGTAGAACCATTTTTCAGTAACTTGGTATACATTTATTTTGTGTCACTTTCCGGGATAATCAGAAAAAATCTTGTTCCTAGAACCAAAAATAAAGGTAACTACGATTACGATACGATGCAAAAACTTGCGTCTTCACCGAACACGTGCCGAGTTAAGATCGTAATTTAATAGGACTAGTTTAGTACAACCAAAAAAAAGTAAACAAAAACAAAAATAAAGCGGTTTTGGGTGGCACTTTAATTTTGCTTTGTTTTTGATTGTGTGTATCTCAGTAACTATACAGCGCACATGTTTGATGTGAATATTAGAACGCAGAGTACAGTTTTGGCTTTCTTGTGTAAAGGGAAATATTTACAAAGTAGAGAGAACTTAGTTTTTTGCTTAATTTGTTGTTAATATGTGTGCTTTGTGTAATACCTATGGCGCACATGATATGAGGGCATTTTGGCGCGGTAGAGCCATAATGCCCTTATGAAGCTAAACATGTAAAATTAGTTTCATACTTTTTACTCTAGTGGCTGCAAAATTGAACATTAAAAACCCAAAGGCTATAAGATCGCCTAACAAAGGAAAAAAAGCGACGGCGAGTTAACACGTTAAAATCCAGCTAGCCGACGACTCTGATGGGCCTGCAGATTTTGGCGCAAATGTTTCCGCCGCCGGTTTTGGTGAAGACTATACAACGACAACAAAATACGAATGGATGTAGTGTGTCATTTATATGGTCAGTGGTCCCACAATTCATGTGCTACTTTTAAAATACTTGTGATGGATGTGGACGTTCGATCAAAAAGAAAAAGCTGATGGTCATATTGGGTTCGCCATATTGCCCACAGGTAGGGCATTATGTTTTTTTTTTTTAAAACTATTTTTTAATAAATTTATTTTTTCTTTAAATATATGGTTTGCTATCTTTTTTTATTTTTTGTAAGTATGTTCCGTTTTTCTTAAATTTAATAAATATTGTTGATTGAATCAAACAATGTTATCCATCTTAAAGTTATTTCAAAATAAAGTTGAGTGCGCCATAATGCCCGAAGTTACCCTATATTTCTTAAACAGAATTTTCTAAAAATTATAAATAATATTGCATATCAATTAATTTTTAAGAAAATGTTCAAAATTTGTGTTCAAAAACTCGATTCTTCAAAAACGGGTTGATGGCATTTTAAAAATTAAATTCTTATTCGCATATTAATACATACATCGTTAATATTACTTTAAATTGACGTTTTAATTTCGTTTCCAAAAAACATTGTTAAAATTTTCAGAAACCTAGTTTGTATGCTTTTAAAATTAGTGTCAAATCATGTTTTTAAATAACAATCGAGATATTAAATAAGCCACTTACATATAAGAGCAATTTCATGTGACCCAGTCCTGCATGTTTTGTTTAATTTTATGGCCTGTAACTTTGTGCTTGTGCATTGAAAAATTTTCTCAATAGGTACCGACGTATGTACCTAACTATAAATAAAACTTACGTGCTAGGTGGATATTCGCGCCTAATATAAATTTCTACACAGTAATTTTCTTTGGAAACTCAAATGTTAACTAACAAAAAAAAAAAAAATTAGCGAATTTCAATAAAAAATTCTTTCCGTTCCTTCTATTTTGTATAACAAGTGCCGTTTTATTTGGGTTGCATTTAAAAAACCATAGGACTTACAGGCATATAAAAAACATTAAAAATATAATTCAATGCATTTCGTTCATTAAACGTAAAATTAAAAAAAAAATGCGTTCACACTTTACAAAAAAATGTATAACATTGTAATCTCTTAAATTTTAATTCCGTTATATCTTTTGTATTCAAAATATGAACAGTGCAATATTATGAACATTTTGAAACCGCAAACTGCGCATCAAAATTATACTAAAGTTTTAAATTTAGTAAAAGATTGTCATCTTCTAATTGATAGATGCCGGCTTTTATGTCCTTAAAGGGGCGCATATATTTACTTACATTTCACAAGAGCTACGTACTTTCATCATACCTACTGTGTTTATTAACTGAATAAAAAACTGAAAAATGTACATATATCTATCTTGTGAAAATGGCACATAAAATTTAAGAAAAATTGTTGAAAATTCAATAAAAAAAAGTACTTATACGCCAGAGTGTACCATATTAAAAAATTTCAAAGTTTTAATCAAAACTAACATTACGAACATGAAGAAGTCTTATACAATAGTTTTAGTAATACATACTTATTCAGGTTTTTTTTTCAAAAAGTTCGAGTAACGGAAGTAAGGTTTTTGTTTTTTTTTTATCATAAATCCTTTTTATGATTGGTTGATTATTTCATATATTTGCAACTTGTGTGAACGTAATTGTTATTCTGAGTACATTTTTTTAAACGTTAATTTATAAATTTCTATAAGGTTTGTGTTGTTGTATATTATTTCTTCATATATTATCATAAAAAATTATTAATAGATTCACTATATAGATCTGAATTGTAAATTTACAGCCGTATTCATTAGAATCCGCTGAACAGATGAATAGTTATGCACTGCATGTATGTATGTTATGTAGCTACTATACAACGTTGCATAAATTGTTATGCATAAAATATTTTTCATCCCATTATAGTTATAATGAGCTTGTGTCAAAATTAGTACCATAAAGGAGAAATCTATTACGTTCTACTTTCATAACTGACAAAGGAGACCCAGCTGTGTGTGTGCTTTGTGAAAAATCAATAGAAGTTATTCTCCTGGCGAGTGGATTCTTTTTAATTTTTTATTAATTTCTTTTAATATATTATAATTCTCCAGTTGCTTTGTTGTTTTTTTGTGTTCGCAAATAAAATTAAAAATATTTAAAACAAAAAATACGTCGTTTTTGATTTATTCCATAAATTGTTCCGTTCACTCACATCGTTGTGTTTTTGCTGAGCAGAAAAATAAAAGGGTGGTGCATATTCTGTAATGCTTAAATTTCATTTGTTTTTTCCCGTGAAAGTGATGAAGGTGATTCTTTTTATAATTTGATTGAAATCACGCATGCCGTCGAGCATTTGCAAAAGTTGTAAAATTTGATGGAAAATCTTTAAATCTTGCACATTTATTAAGCAGATTCTATAAAATAAAGTGCACAAAAAATATTCTTAAATTTATTTAAACAATATCACAACAAAAATGTACAATTAATTAACAAAACCAATATTATTTATTATTGTATTTCATTTTATAAAATATTTTGATAATATCAGATTTCAACACCTCAAAGATTACAAAAATGAGCGCCCCTCTAATATCTATCTTTATTATTGTTGTGTGTGAGTCAAAGTGACATTCCGATACTAAACAACCCTTATGTAGGCACTATACAACCTCCAAACACGTTTAGCTTCTGTTGCCTCTATTCAACGTTGCATAAGTTTATGAATAAGGTTTTTGCGTTCAGAGGCATTATAAAGAGTGCATAGCGCTGTGCATTCGCTATAATTCCTTTATGCATAAGGCTGTTAATCTCTGACGATGGCTTTTCGTACGTCATAAGAACTATTTCAATATTCTACGACTTGTAATTGATATTGCTTTGTCATAAGGACGAACTGATTCCTTCAAATAATATCACAAAACCATCAGAAACAATAAAAACAGAAAACACAATTTAACCACACAACCAAAGACTGTTTTTACAAGGAAAGGAAGTATTATGAATATGTATGAAGGAAGAAACCAAATTAAAAAAAATATTTGTGTGGGCAACAGTTTTTGAGCGTGTGTGGGATATGAAAGACATCCTACATCTAAACAACATTCCCGTGAACAAAAACCAAAACAAAAATATTTAATGGAAAAGAGAAAATATTTTTCATGCACAAATAGTGGGAAGTAGCTAGGCATAGAACGGTTCATCATACATGAGAAAAGTTTTTCTTTTATTTTCCCAGAATTAGCAGCAGCCAACAACGGCACACTTGACTGCCTATTTTTGTCTGTATAAAAACACACGTTATATAATCAATTGATTTTATTTTTCTTCTTGTTTGACCATCAACACCACACTTTGCGATTGATTGAGATGTATGAGCGGCGTCTATATAGGATATACCGACTTGTTTGCCCAGAGTAACTCCTCTATATCCATCACGGCATTCATGCTAATTAATCATATGAGTTTAATGCGAAATGTAAATTAATCTCACACAAATAAATAGAAATTTAATCTAGGAGTTTAATAAATAGAGTAAGAGCCCAGGGCCGCCAGACATACGTCATTTTATCAAAGCTAAGATTTTTTCTGCGAACATATACTATGGTAGATAAAAACGAATAGATACTAAGAATCTTCAACCCGGGTACAATTAAGAGGTAGCGAGTGTTAAAGTTGCATACAAATGATGCAACATTGCGTTATTTTATCAAAGCTGAATTTTTGATATGTCTTAGGGGATGGTGTCATTTTCTTTATTGGACACTTGCCAGACATCTACAGTGGGGCCTAGAGTGAGCCAGACACTTCAAATATGTCAAACTAATCGTGCCATTTACGTTGTAGTTTTAAAGTTTATATTTATATGTTCAATGGGCAACTTTTTAGAAATAATACCCCATCAGCTATACATCTACAGTGGGGCGTATTCATCAGCCAGGCATTTAAAAACAGCTAAAATAAGAGAAAAAATCACGTTTTAGTAACAAAGAATTATTATTTTGATAGTTTAACGGTGATGTAAGGCCCCACTGTAGGTGTCTTGCTGATTAGAAAATATTGTAGAATATTTGCCCAAAGAAAACATAAAATCTTGATATGATTCTGTTATGTAAATGGCACGATTAGTTTGACAGATTTTAAGTGTCTGGCTCACTTTAGGTCCCACTGTAGATGTCTGGCAAGTGTCAAATAAATTAAATGACACCATCCCGTAACACATATCAAAAATTCAGCTTTGATAAAAGAACGCAATGTTGCAACGTTTGTATGCAACTTTAAAACTCGCTACCTCTTAATTGCACCCGGGTTGAAGATTCTTAGTATCCATTTGTTCTTAGCTACCATAGTATCTGTTCGCAGAAAAAATCTCAGTTTTGAAAAAATGACGAATGTCTGGCGGCCCTGGGCTCTTAGTCTAAAAGAGTGCACTTAAAGTTTAGAGAGTGAGAGAGAGAGAGAGAGTGTTGGTAAGCTGGGGTAGGGTAAATGGTTTTGTTGTGTGCCGATGGAGGAAACCCGAATCTCAAATGTACGAGAACTGAATTTGTACACAAATTTAATTAAAAAACTTAATTCGGTAGTTCCGAAGTTAAAAGTTCGTCTTTGGTTGTTGTCCTGGGCGAGTAACTGGGTATCATTCGCCTGCTTGATACTCTAGATATATAAACCTCCCATCCATATTATAAAACAAATTAAAAGTTGTGAAGTTTGCGTCCACTAACCTTTCGTCTAATTCCTGACTGGAAGCACTTTATGCAGGGTACACAACCAAACTGCTGGGTGGAGAGATCGATTGAATGATGATGACTAAACCAACCGACCAAACAAGGACGACCGTCGCCATCAGAAGGACGATGATGCAGAATCAGCAGCAGCAGCAGGTCATCTTAAAGTCTATCAACAAATATATATTCTTTTCATCCTTTTGCACAAGTATAAACAATAAAAAATGTTTTATTCTTCAACTGAAATACTGATCTTAAAATCTATGAATCTCACTCTAATGGCATTACCGGACAAGGATTCACTTTTTAGCTCAAGGCTTGCAATGTGGTCCACAAAAAAACACAAGGTAGTTCGTTCGTTTGTTCGTTTGTTTGTCCGTGTCCATCCGTCCTGTTCGTCCTTTCCGTTGTTATTGTAATATGTAGATAGCAAAGTTTATCTTCTTAGAGTGTAAACATGACCGGAAACTTTTGTCGGGGTTTGAGAATTGAGATTGAGAGACTTCGTTCGGTGTATATTTTGGTTTCGACTACATTCGGCATATATGTATACCTATACGCCATTCCTGTAGGGATACCTCCTTGGGAAGGATGTTTTGTGTATGTCGGTCTCGGTGCTGATGATATGGTGGGAGAGTTGGTGGCTTCTATAGTCTTGTAGAATGTATACACACTTGACGAGTTTGCTTCTTCACCGCCACCACCGCTGCTGTTTCTATCTATAAAACCTAGATCTCTCTATAATACCTAGCTCTCCGGATTTTGGGCCCTGGTGAAATGTCATATTGACACAGTAATGTCACACAGTGTGAAAAGATGTGAGCCAAAAAAAAGTTTTCCAATGATGGTCGACACAATGATGTTCTTGGATATCCAGTTTTTAGATTTCAATTTTTCTTAAGTTTTACAAATAGGTTTAAATTATCTTTAAGCTTTTTTTTAGATTGTAAGTTTTACTAGACTTTAAGTTTTATTAGATTTTAAGTTTTACTAGTGCAAAATTAATACAAGATTTTAAAGGTCCGATGAAGTCGGCAGATAGAATAAGAATGTAATAATTGATTAATGTCGAATTCCTTACAACCATTTGAAGTCGATTTCATTAAAAAATTTTTCTTTTTGTAAGGAATTCATAAAAAAGTCGATTTTTTTTTGTGATTGTGTGAGTGCAATTTGACAGGAATTTTGTTGTCGCACAAAAACTAAGAAGTAGTGCGCGCAAAGCAAATATTAAAGTTTATTTTATTTTCGCGTTGTTTTGATAATTTAAAAACAAATATATTTCGTCTGATAATTGAAAAACATCAAAAACAATTGTGCGCGTAATCAAGTAAAAAAATTACAATCCAAAATTAATCCACACACAGCAGCGAGGACCTATTCTGAATATTTCACTAGGGGACGAAGAAAAATAATTTTGCAACGTGATTTCCTCGCGAATTGTATGTTATTTTAATGGGATTTTTTGTTTCTTGAAGATACGCACAATTATCTTTACTTTTTTTCATCAATCACTGAAATATTAAACAATTAAGAACACTTAAACATTTGTTTTCTTTTTTAACTTCGTCACAAAATTGTAATGAGAACAATTAATTCCATCTTGATGCATGAGAAATGTCAAATCTTGATAGTGTGTGTGCGATTTGATGTGAAATCTAGCTAAAAACGCAAGATTTGTTTGACAGCATAAAAGTCGATTTTGTTTATAAAAAATTCGATTTGTTCAGAAAAATTCGAATTTTTTTGACTGTAAGGAATTCGACATAAAAGAATGCAAAAGACGAGAACACAAGATGGGCCGCTGTCATCATGAAAAAAACCAGTGTACCAACTTGGCAGTGCGAAAAACAAAGAGAGCGAGCATAAGGCCGCTTGCACACAAGTGATCGAGTTCGCTCGCGCGGGGCGTTCAAGTGATGACATTTCTGGTCTGAACACAGTGCATTTGGGAGTTATCTCATATAAGCAAACAGCATTGGATTTTTGCGGATATTTCAAATACATATTTTTTTTTTCGGTAACAATCTATACGAATACACCGGGGTTGTTCTTATAAAACTGAAACTTTTATTGATTTTGTTATGATAACAATACTATATGTACCTATAGTTGTTTTTTTTTGTGAAGCTACATATGATGTAAATGTGTTTTTATAACGTTGAAAGTTTTTTTTAATGAAATTTGATAGTAAATTTGAGATTTGTATTCGAAACCATGAAGAAAGATAGATCCTGATGACGTGGGCAAAGATTAATTTTTCCAATAAAGACGACATCCTGTTGGATTTGTTACTTTTTTTGTTTGGTTTTAACTTTGCAACAAAGTTTGAAAGATTATATTGATAGACTTTTAAAGGAAAAATAAACCATAGCAGATAATATTTAAAGTCACCAAGTTTTATGAATGTGTGTCTAAGAACATTTTTGAAAACTGAATATTTTAAAAGGATTTCAATAAAAAACAACAGTGAAATAATTTTATAAAAAAGTTTAGACTATAGATGTTTTCTCATTCATCATTCAACAAGAATATTCTCGTCAATGTAATATGAGGATTGGGTGAAATCGTGTATCATTTTAACATGACCATAATCATTTGAAATACCCAGAAAATTAAATACAATTGTATTATAGGAAAAACATTCAAAAATTAAATGCACGACTGGATTGCACTAACTTCCTCTTGTAGCCAATAACTTGAGTGAAGCCTTTGACGACGTATACTTATCGGTTGAAATTTGTGTTCTTATGTTTTTAATTACAAAATATTTAAAAATATGTTAAAATAGCAACTTTGATTATTTTCGATTTAATACAAACAAATCTGGAACAAAAGTAAAAAATAAAAAAATAATTGATTTATTTTATTTTATTTTCCTTCCTTAAATTTGTTCGCCTTTTTGTGTCCGAAATATTCGTCCACCCTTTTCTTCAATTCTAAATTATAAAGTCTTCAGCTCGTTCCAAAAACAACTCTTATTTTGCATTTAAAATGATTCTCAACAAAATGTCCTTAAATAATACCATAAAATAATTTGTTGTTTTCCAAACAAAACCAAACCAAACCTTTTTATTCACATTTAATTCCAATAACGTTCCAAAAAAGAGGAACAAATCATACTCCATCGACTTTCAAAAATAATAATAATCAAACAGATTGCTTATCGAGGATAGTAATTATTATAGAATGCTATGCGTTGAATATTTTGTTCATCTTGATATAAAAATAACAAACAGCACAACAACAACTATATTTAAAAGGAGGATGAGAGAAATGCTAAAAGAAATATTTTTTTTTTTTAAATGAGGATATGCTATCTTGGCATTTTTGGATTTTGATAATTATTTAATACACAGAATCGAACATAGAGATTGAGAGGGTACTCGCTGCTGCTGCTGGGTGCTTCGGAAGAGAAAGGAACAAAATTAAAGGACTATTAATGTTTGCATTTGTGTATAATGCAAATATGTATATACATAAAATCCATTCTGAAAAATTGTAAAAGATTCAAATGCGGAAGATTTTAATGATTTATTTGACAGATTGAATGAAGAATAAAATAAAGCAAGAAACCATGGAAATGGAATGAAACGGAAGGGAAAGAAAATTGTACCTTTCCGTCAACAATATCCTTACCATGTTCTTGTACCCTTTGCACCCTTCTCTATCACCCACACTTTTACCTCCCGTCTATCCAATCATTCGTATCTGGAATTCGACAAAAATAGAGCTCAACGTCGCGTCTTCACCATAGTCCTTGTAGAGAATCAGAATGCTGTCATTTACTCGTTCGATAGACGAGTTACCTGTTTTTAATGTTGTGCTTGTCTTTTCTTCGTCTTTTATTTATAGAGAATATGAAAGCAGGAAAATGTCTACATTTCTATGTCTATATTTCAATATTCTTATTCTTGCATAGAGGAGGGTGGCACGAAAGGCATATATTTGTAAACAAAATTTAATCTACCTATAATTCTTATGTCTCCGAAAAAAAACTTAATTATTTTCGGTAAAAAATAAAATAAATAATGAAACAGGCTTCCCTAAGGCAGGGAGACAAGTGCCTCTTCTTGCCCTTCATTAGAAGCGCCTATGCACCAAACCGACACGTTCATACTTTGTCCCTGAGATAAACGTGACATTTAAGAGACAAGTCGTGAAAGTGAAGACTGGTAGGACATTGCTAAGCGTATTTTTGCTTAATTTTTTCTTCTTCTGAAAGAAGTCGAAAACAACGTGTCTACCCTCTACCTACTATATGCTCTCTCTGTTCTGGCGATTTCTGTGATATTATATGAGTTCAATGTAAACTCTGAGTGAATGACAAGCTGACAAATTGCTTTTACATGAAAAGTTCCCTGTGCGACGGTATAGGTAGCGCCGCGGATATCGAAACTAACGACTGTCCTTTCGGTATTTTTTTTTTGTTGGTCTAGGTACGTAGTAATTGTTTTCGTGTCATTCCATCAAAATCAAAGTATGAACGAGGAAAAGTTTTGCCGAATAGAGGAAAAATAAAAAAGGGGACAAAATAGGGTAGATATCTACTATAGACATTAAATGAAGGGGAATGGAATTTTTATTGTCGTCACTGACAAGGGGATATATGAAATAGTTTAATGGCCAGTTTCATAATCATTTAACAGGCTTTTAAATGTTTAAATGACGTATTTTGTATGAAATATACTTCATATTATGACTTAAAAGCCTGTTAAATTTTTAAAAGGGCTTAATGAATACGAGGATAAGTTTGACATCACAAAAGTTAAAATACCCAGAAGGAAACAATCGACTTATACATATATAGATTTGGTGTCAGAATGAAGATTAAGATTCAATTTTATGTCTTCATTCGGTTGTCCTTTCAATAGAAAATGATTGTTTAATGTCTTTTTTTCCTTTTCCTTTTTTTTTGTTTTTTGATTTACTATTTTTGCGGTCTCATTGTGGGACTTAACAAGTGGTTTTTGGGTGATTTAAAATTAGATTCTTTGACAGATCATCAAATGGGAAAAAGATGGTCGCAATTAAAAAAAAAAGAATTTCAGATAAAACATACAAATTTTAAATTTTTATTATAAATGTGAAGGAAATCGGTTTCCGTACGTCTGTGCATCCTTAGGGGCCAGTTAAAGTTATCCTTAAAAACCATCATTGAAAATATTGATTGTCAGTTTTGAGAGATTTTGAAGAAAAAATAAGTGATTATTTTGATGCCAAAGTAAAGCTATTTGACTTAATAATTATTTCTAGGTAAAACAAAATTCAATTTGGCACAACTTTTCTCATAAAATGACTTTTAATTTTTCAATGATGAACTACCTTACCAATGATCTGAAAAAATTAAAAGTTACTTTATGGGCAAAATATGGATCAAAATGAATTTTTTTTTGGAGGAGAAATATTTTTGAAGTCGTAAGCTATATTTCTTCATTAAAATATTCAATGATTAAAGTTTCAAAGGGTCTCAAAACAAACAGATGACTTTTTCAATGATGGTTTCCAATGATAGCTTTAACTGGCACCTTTAGGTAGACATCGAGCTATATCAAAACAGAAACAACTCTTTTAGCTTAAAGACAAAGTTACGACTGTTCCGCTCCAATGTTGAATCCGTTCTGCTTTACGGCTGCAGCACTTGGAAAGTCACTGACACTGTCACTAGAATGCTGCAAACCTTCGTTAATAGATGTCTACGAAACATCTTGAGGATTTTCTGGCCCAACCGTATCTCCAATGCCGAACTTCATGGGAGAACGGGTCAGGAGCCCATAGACTCCATTATACGAAGAAGAAAGTGGCAGTGGATTGGCCATACGCTTCGAAAAGGCGATCGGTGCCTTGCATCTCAAGCAATGCAGTGGAACCCGCTCACACAGGAGGGAAGACAAGTGGGCCGGCCTAGAAGTACATGGCGAAGAACGGTCGAACAGGAATCGGCACGACTGGGGAAAAGTTGGAGAGAGCTGAAATATATTTCAAGAAATCGTACACGATGGCGCGTAGGTGAAGTGGAGGCCCTATGTCCCGTAAGGGAAACATCACGGACGTAATAGGTCCGGGGACCTAAGTAAGTAAGTATAAAGAGCAATATCCTGAACAGATCGACGGATTTGCTTCAAATTTGGTATACGCCATTTTTATGTAATTGACTTGAAAAGAAATTCAAATTTTTGTCACCTAAAACGGGTAGCTGGTTAACAACAATTTCGGTTCCATTAAGTTTTCTCAAAAATTTCTCTTACGAACAGTTCCAATTGTATACCAGATTTTTGACAAAAAACCTCGAATTATGGAAATTAAGTTTTGAAGGTTTTTGAGAAAATTGACATTTTTAGGTATGTTCGCGAATATCTCATGATTGATGTAATTGATTTTGTCATTATTGTACCATTCGGACCTTCCAAAAGTCCTACAAGCCAATTGAAGCGTGGGTATTATGCTTGTGTGTGTGAGTGCGTATGGGTGTATGGTGTGTGTGATTCAAATGAAAATTCATCTTATACTAGCGACAAAGAGAGCCAGGCAACCGTCAGTGAAGTTTATCCTTTCTACTATAAGCTGTAGTATGCGATATATGTGGAATCTGGATTACCACCTATCTTTATACGAAACCTTAAAGCTAGCTCAGATTACTTGATAAGGGTGATGAGGAGAAGTGACACCAATCTCCATAAATTGATCTTGGTAAGATTACTGCAGATTCATGCCTCTCCTTTCAGAGAATGGTACCAGCTGGCCTTATCACATGACTTCTCACTGTCTTTAACAGAAAGCAACGTTAACGAGTGAGGGAGTATTTTTGATACAATCATTGCAAGAACTGATGATAAATTATTTGATCAACACCTTACCAGAGCATCTTCATCAACCTCAAGAAATGTACACAGGAACCTTAATCATCATATATATTTACTGAAGAAAACTATTTCAATATAAGATATTCATCGGAGGTTATAAGCACCATTTTCAGAGCAAGAGTTGAAATTCTCAACCTTAATTTCATTGCTCATAGAACAGATCTTCCGCAAATATGTAACCTGTGCAACAGAAGAGAATTAGAAGATATTTACCATTTTGTTGCAGTTTGTGCAATCTTGCAAGAATTACGACGATTGTATTTCCAAGAAAGTGTCTTGCCCGTTAATACTTTGTATGAAATTTTAAATGGCAGTAGGGGTTGGTATGTATTGTATAAATTTTGCAATCATGCTTTAACATATCGTAATAGCTTTTAAAGCTCTATCAGTTTTTGCGTCTCAGGGTTTTATTTTTACTTACTTACTTACTTAGATCCTTGACCCCTCTAAGGGGCACAGGGTGTCAACTACCGCTACACGCCATCTCGTTCGGTTTCTGGAAATGTATTTTAGCTCTCCCCAACTTTTACCGAGCTTTTGTGATTCCTTGTCGACTGTTCTGCGCCAAGATTTTCTCTGGCCTCCAGGTCTTCTGCCATCTTGGATGAGTGGATCCCACTCCATTGCATGTCTTGCAATAGAGTCTGCACCACGACGTAGGGTGTGACCAATCCACTGCCACTTTCTTTTCCTAATAACGATGTCAATAGGACTTTGGCCCGTTCTCCGAAGGAGTTCTTGGTTGGAGATGGTGTTCGGCCAAAAAATCCTTAGGATGTTTCGGAGACATCTATTTTCGAAAGTTTGTAGCTTCCTTGTGACAGAGGCGGTCACTTTCCATGTACTACACCCATATAGTAGCACTGACTCTACGTTCGACCGGAACAGTCGCAGCTTGGTCTTCGTACTGCAGACGTTGCTCCCCCAAACTTTATTTTTACATCCACCTGAAGTAATTTTAACTTAAATTTTATTTTTAGTAATTCTGTTCAATGTATAACCATCTTGTAACCTTAGTTACATTTTCCTTATTTTTTAACCTTTATTTAGTTTTTATTTCAAATGTCATATCCGGCAGACGTCAGAAGCCATGTCCGTATTCTTAACTAAAAATGTATAAATCTGATGAAAGACAAAAATAAAGAATCTATCTATCCATCTATCTATCTATCTATAAGCTGTAGGACTTCTAAGTCAACAAATATTGCATTTTAAATTTGCATGCGTTTTTTTTACGAAAGGATAACATCTTTTCAAAAAACTGTTTTGTTTGTATTATATCAAAACATTTCAAGATTGCTAATGCAATTTGTTTTTAATAATTTCTCGTAAGTCTGCTCCAGTCTTGTATTTTTTTTTACCTAAATCTTTCGAGCCCTTATCAATAAAAAAAAGAAGTATTCTTTTAAGTAAAAATCAACAAAGCGTCCGTCCAAAAAAAAAAATAAGGTACCAAGTTAAGTTCGAAGAAAATCCATCAAGTCATTTAGGTTCCAAAGCCAGGACATAACGACAGAATTACGAGATATACTTTTTACATCTACCCTACCATAAAAAAATCAAGTTTGATCAAAATATTGAGTATAATTTTTTTAACGAATCCATAACTTTTCATAGAGTTTTTAAGCCACAATTTTCAACAACTTTTAAATTCAATATTTACTCTTACTTTAAAAAACTAATATATAATGTGTCAATATATCAATCATTTTATATTCTCACTGCAGCCTTAACCCTTTTAAAGTGACTCTGAATGTGAATTAAATAAAATTTGAAGTACATAAACAAAACACGGTAGCATAAACATTTGGGTCAAAATACTGCTTGTGGTCATTAAGTTTATTATTCTATCGTTGTATAGGTACCTATAGGCTTATATTCTTTACCAGAAACACCTTCTTAATCTATTTACACCTTCACCTAGGCAATGACATGCTTACGCTATTTAGCCGATTAATAGCTAATTTCAAAAAGGTCAAACGGCATTAAGCTGTTTCCAATTTATTTATATACTAGCACACAATTGGAAACAAGCTTGATAAAACACCCTTTTTTTCTTCTATACTCGTATAGACACTCAATTTTACATACATATATCGATCTTACTCACGATATACTTTTCTACTTACAAATAGGTAAAGTTACCATCACGATAAACTTAGGATGTCTGTATATATTCCATTGATTAGTTAAGCTAAATCCTTCTTTGTATTATTCATTTTGTTCTAATTCATCCACAATTCAATTAATTGAAATCATCCACCAAGAAAAACAACCTATACCTATAAGTGTAGATAGGTAGTTTTATAAGCATGCCTTCTGTCAGCAGAGTCTATGGCTTGGACTTGTATAGCAAAAATACAATCGACCATAACATGGCACTTTATTCTATCCAGGGATGATGAACAAAAATAAACAAGAGAAAATAAGAATCCACAAGGTGCTATCTAACTTTTTTAATTGCGATATAGGGAAAGTTTTGGATTCGTAAAAAAATATAGAACTGGATATATTACTCAAAAATTGCATTATATTTAGAGAGCGTCAAAAAACAGGGTCTCCAAGTCATCTCTGTTTGTCTCTGTCCATATAATGTGTGTTTAGCAGCTGTGTGAAGTGGGAACCCCGAAGTCAAAATTTTTGGGTGGGGTTTATCAGAATCGTTTGTCCACCGTCCAGATTAGTCCAGCAAAAAACAAAAAAATTTTGACCTTCGTTCAAAAGTTATTCAACATTTCGTTTTTATAGCAAAACCTCCAAAGTCAAAAACGAAATGTTGAATAACTTTTGAACGGTGTAATTTTTTTTTTTTGCTGGACTAACCTGAACAAACGATTGGGATTAAAACGATTTTGGTAAAAAAAAAAATTTTGTTGGTGTTGCTATAAAAAAGAAATGTTGAATAAGTTTTGAACTAAGGGTGGAAAAACGATTATTTTTTTTGATAGTCTTAAACAGCCGGTGGACAAACGAATGCACTTAGTTTCATTCGCGTAAGTTATCATTTGGGGTGTTGGTCAAGCTTTTTGACTTTGGGGGTTTTGCTATAAAAACGAAATGTTGAAAAACTTTTGAACGAAGGTCTAATTTTTTTTTTTTTTTTCTGGACTAACCTGGAAAAACTGTGGACAAACGATTGGCATTAAAACGATTTTGATAAAAAAAATGTTTTAATTTTATTTTGGTTGCTATAAAAAAGAAATGTTGAAAAACTTTTGAACTAAGGGTGAAAAAACGATTATTTTTGGTGAATAATCTTAAACAGCCGGTGGACAAACGAACGCACTTGGTCTCATCTTCCTAAGTCATCTTTAGGGGCAGTAGAAGGTTTTTTTTTGATTTTGGGGGTTGCTATAAAAAAGAGAACCTTAACAACTTCTTTCCTGGAGGTGGACAAACGTGGACAAACGATGGAAACGATTCTGATAAACCCCATCCAAAAATTTTGACTTCGGGGCTCCCACTTCACACAGTTGTGGTGAGCTCGAACTGAACCCATAACTCCTGCCGAGGTGATTAACTTCTAACATTGCTCTTAAGGTTCTTAGGAGCCAAGATTAAAATTTCGGTTTTAGCTCCAAAAATAATGGTATCTGCCATACAAACGTTATGAAAACTCTCAAGAACAGCACTTAAGATTTTGACTTTTAAAAATTGTGTAATTGAATAAATGTAATAAGTTAAACATTTTGGTAGAAAAAAAAATAACGGATGGTATTGTTACCGGCACCTGTTGAATTTTCAAAAAAAAAAAAAAAAAATATTTTTATTTTGAAAATTTGGTATCATCAACCTGTTAGATGATTTGTGCCATACATAACTATTCAGTTGTATCAAGTTTTTTTTCGAAACATTTCCTACTGATTTTGATAAAACTTTCTACATGTAACCACCTTAATACTGCATACCAGGTTTTTGCCAAAAACATCGAATAACGGAAATAATGTTTTGATGGTCTGAACAAATTGCTCTTTTTTATACATATTCCCGAATCTCACATAAATGGCTTGGTTGATTTTACCATAATTCTGGTACTTCTAAGTTAGCCAAAAATAGTGCAATTTGTGTAATTTTAAAATTTTAACTATAATATAATATAAAAAAAATACATTTTTTTTTATTATCGGCTTTTTCCACATTTTATTGCTTTTTTGTATTAAAACAAAAATTCAAAATTGCTTTTTTAACTTATTTTTTAAATTTGTTATTATTTTCTCGTTAACGTTGTACACATACCTAATTCATATTTATCGAAGCACCACTTTACGCCGTCACTGACTTGCTACATTTTAGTTGTTAGCTACAAGAGCAAGTTTTTGCGACTAGTCGAACATTTAATTTTTTATTCAATTGGTACTGTAAGTCCACCTATTATTCGTAACGTATACAGGGTGCCCCGTAAAGAATGGATAACCCTAGACTTTATGCCCGTCCTGAAAACTGATAGAAAAGAGTCTATCGCAACCACAAGAAAAGATACATGCATTTTTTTGTTCAGTGCATTATTTTTTGCCTTACTTTACATTTTTGAATACTACGACTACAAGTGAATGAATTCCACCTTTTTTTTCGTAGCAATATTTAACATTATTTGTGCCAGAACATAAGCAGAACAAAATTATAATAACTGTTAGACTTCTTAGAGAAAAAAATTATTTAATTTTGATTTTCAGTGCAAAATGTGAAAGAAAATAATTTTTGAAAAAGTTAAATCATCTCCGGTACAAAAAAAAAATGCAAAAAAAAAGGCCAACCATTTTAAAAATATGCGCGTTAAATGCGAATTTCAAATTAGTATAGCTTGTCATTGTAACTAGTGTCAATAGCAAGTAATTGGTAAAAATATTCAATACTAGAGGCAATTTAACAAAAACAAAAGTTTTAAAAATAAGCACAGTAAACGTGAAAATAATACCATGCGTTGAACATGTTAGATTTTTGATTGATTGCCTGTTTTAATGATATTGTCCTTATGATAAATCCAAGCTTTTAACTTCTAGGGCCGAGTGCAGCATTACTAAAAATGTCAACAAAGTGCAAAAAATGATTGAATTTTCGAGGTTGTTTTGAATTATACCTCTTCAATCAAAACCATCAAATATTTTGTTGGTTGCAATTAGTTTATTTGTTATAATTTCCTAAAAAATAATTAATTAATAATAATAAGTCCAGCAGTTATTATAATTTTTTTCTACTTATGTTCTGGCACAAATAATGTAAAATATTGCTACGAAAAAAATGGTGGAATTCATTCATTCAATGTAAAGTGAGGCAAAAAATAATGCATGTATCTTTTCTTGTGGTTGGGATAGAACTTTTTTTTATCAGTTTTCAGGACGGCCATAAAGTCTGTTATGAGGCATTTCGGGGTTATTCATTTTTTACTAGGCACCCTGTATATTGTAGTTGCCATTAATTAATTGCAACAGAAAAAATTCTTGTACTAAAGTGACCATCTTCCACATATATATTAGTTAGAATATCCTACAGATACAATTAGGTGTGCTAGCTGTCATAATATTATGCTGTACAGTTTAAGTGGAATCCAAATTACAAATTTACATTCCACAAATCGACTATATATAATAAATTCCCAAAAGTCAATCTTTTCAAATTGAGAAAGATGTTAACTTTCTGAATATACATATAATATGTCTTGACAAATCTCTTAACTGGGCGACAAGCATCTTGAAGTTAAGATAACTCAAGGTTTTAATTGAATTATACACAAAATACTCTCTATCCAGGATATGAAAAACAAATACGTTCTACAATCACTTTATTGGAACATTATAAGTTTATTAACGGTCCACCTTAATGCAAATTGAAAGTTATAAATTTAACTACGACGGTCCCTTAAATGGCAATCACATTTTCAGTTTAAGTCTGAAGTAAAATTAAGAACTTAAACAATAGTCCAATATATGAAGGAGTCTTACCCTACAAGAAATTGGGTAATTTTAAAATTTTGATATATTGTTTAATACGAAGACATCAAATTGCCACAGGCAACCCCCTTCAACCCTGTTTATTCTTTATACCGCATACCGAAAATCGGCACTTTTTTTAGTCTTTTGCATATAACTTCTTTTTGGGATGATTTAACGCAAAGCCAAATTATGTTCCAACTTGTAGATGATAAATTTGTCTACAAAACTTGATACCGATATTATTTTTGTAGATCCAATACGACTTAAATATGATAAAAAAAATATGACTTAAATTTTGTAATATTGTATGTCTAACTCTAGTCTAACTAGAGAAAAGTCTCGGTCTCGCATGACGAGACCGAGACGAGACGAGACTGCCTTTTTAGCAACCGAGACGAGACCGAGACGAGACTGTATATTTGGACCGAAATTTACAGAGAGTCTAATAAAAATTTAAAAATCAAATTTCAGTAAAATAATTATTTTCTTCTGCACATATTCAATAACTATAATCCAAAATATTTCGTTCCAATAATCAACGGGTTGTCCGTAAATCATTTTTTTTCGGAGATGTGACCGACACGAGACCGAGACAAGTCTCAAAATTTTCTATTTTAACGGGACCGAGACGAGCCTTACAAAAGTCTCGCAGAGTATCCTCGAGTGGCCAGCACTACGTTTTACAGTGCAATATAATAACTTACTGATCATGTTGTGATTGAGAGGGAAAACTCTAAGGTATTTCGGAAAAGTGAAACCTTTGAAGAAAAACTGACTGTGGATCGAACTAGAAGATGTGGAATATGTGTAGAAGTGAAATCTCCATTGGGACTATTTTCTATGGATATTCAATTTTCACTAGAACTGTGTAATAGGCTTAAAACAATTATTCTGAATTTTGTTTCCATAATGGTCACCATAATTATTGACACTCCTAATATAGACAGCCGAGATGTAGGTACATAACGTATAATGGGTGGCCTCTTTGAGGATTCTATCAATAAATTGCAACCAAACAAGTCAGGCAAGTCAGCAAGGCCAAAACAATAATAAGGAAAATCTTATCCCAATGTGTGACATATATATTTATGATGTATTGGCTTAAAGTTTTCCATCATTTCCTCATTCGATACCTATTTACAAACATAGTTCCATACAGAGCCCAAAGACACATAAATGTATTTAATATACGGAATATTATTTGATGAATGAGGGTTTTTGCTATTTAATCAATTAACGTGATTGGCTCTTTTATTCTTATCACTTCATTTCCATCATAATGCAATAGGTTTAAATAAAAGATATATAAATAGTAAATAATTTCCTATTGCTTCGATGAGAGATTAGAAGATAAAGAAAACCAACGACAAAAAAAAATCAAAATACAAAACAAAACTCTCATTCTAATCAGACAAAGTGACAATTTTCTTTTTTTTTTATTGTTCCTCTTGATGACTGGCTTGATTCAGTGAGTCAATGGAATTGTCATCACTAATTAGTAGAGGGGCTCTCGCTCGTTGTAACATTTAACTTTGTGCAACTTGTATTTATAGACATTCTGATTTCAATGACTTTTAGTTGTTAGTTTTCGGAATCAAATACGAGGAAATTGCGGAAGAGGGGGTAAAAATTCCATGGTGATGTTTTGTTTTGAATTGAGTTCCTGCTTAAGGTTAACCGACCATTGACATTGGACAGGGACAGTAAACAAAATGTTCATGGATTTTATGAAACTTACCATTCATATTGCTCTTGGGCAGCCCGGAAATTCGATAGCAACCATTTGACATTACAAGGATGTCTTATCGGCATCGTACGTTGGCCGGCTCATAAAGATCGATAAACAAATAAATTCCTGACCCTTCATAAGGAATGGCCTCGAATCTCATAACTTTTTTTGTAATTATATTTCAAAAGTCCAGTTAATTTAGTCATGATTTTTATGGAAATTTGATTGCTCCGGGATCTTAGCACGTTTATATGATATTTTAAAATAAGAATACCATCTAAAAGGTCAATTAAAAAAGGTCAACTAGTTTCAGAAGTTGGTCAGCCATAGATTTTTTTTTATTAAATATTTATTTAATGATTTTTAAAGGTCCAAATGGTTTTTAGTACCTCAATTTTTGGATATTCGACAAAAATTGTTACCATCAGAAAGGTTACTAAATCCGTAATAGATTAAGGGAATTTGAATTTCGTAGGTTGTTACAGATGTTATTCGCGAAAAAACGCACTCACCGCAAGAAGCTTCATTATGATACTAAATCGAACTCAAAGCCATTCATTTCGTACCCATGTTCATACTGAAAAAAAAACTCAATATACAGGACTGTATGGACAAACTGTCAAGAAGACTTTCTCAGTTTTTTTTTGTGTGTATTTTATAAGAACTGCATGAGTCTTAAATACCCTACAATTTCAGACTCTTCTTCCAAATACCCTACAATATCACACTCTTCTTCCAATAAAGTCATCAAAAAAAAACCTGGATTCCTGCACAAAATCGCCACTTACTGTTGTAATAATATTTATTTCAAATAAAACTGATTGATTGTAATGCAATATTTTCCTCGTCAAATCGATATATATGTACATTATGTATATAGACTTTCCAATTAAAACACACATTACGTAGGCACACCAAAAGTGTGTTCTGTGTTATGCTTGACCTAATCTACAATCGCCATTAAGAAATTCATTGAGTAGACACGCTAAATATTTGGTCAACACAAACAGGTCTACTTGTGAATGTTCTTCTTTCTTGTTTTATCGTGGCCAATGCAAGGCCCCTTCATCCTTTTCCCACATAGTAACTTGTCCCCTTTAACACGTTAGCTATATACCTACTTGAAGTTTTCGTCAATTTGTCAATAGTTTTGCTTAGGGCTGGTCACGAGACGACACTCTGCGAGACTTTTGTATGTCTTGTCTCGGTCTCGTTTAAATCGAAAATTTTCAGTCTCGTCCCGGTTTCGTGTCGGTCTCGTATAATCAAGTCTTGTCTCAGTCTCGTTTTCGAAAAATTCGATTTCCAGTCAACTTGTTGATTATTGGAACGAAATATTTTAAATTATAGTTTGAATGCGTGCAGAATAAAATAAATTATTTAACTGAAATTGTATTTTTTAATAGATTAGAATCTCTGTAAATTTTGGTTCAAATATGCAGTCTCGTCTCGGTCTCGTCTCGGTTGCTTAAAAGCCAGTCTCGTCATGTCTTGTCTCGGTCTCGTCATGCGAGACCGAGATCGAGACTTTTCTCGTCTCGTGGCCAGCCCTAGTTTTGCTTACCCAAAATCAACTTGAGTTTGCTCCGTTATATGTATATGTAGGTAGATGGCAGTAATTTTAATGATGTTAAATATGGTGCACTGATTGACCTTTCATCAGATCCTATGGTGGTTTTTGAGTAGGTGGATGGGTTGAAGTTTGGTCGACCCGTGTTCATACTTGCCTGTATCTTGATCGAATACCCGTGAATGGACAATGAGCACCTTGTGGTTAAATTCTTTGTGTGGTATATGGTCCTTGTATAATGTGGCCCAAACGACTTTACCTGAGGGCGAAATATGTATGTAAATCCCCCACTGGCCATTTGACCAAACTTAAGACGTAAGACCCATCATCAGTCTATATAAACAACCAACTTTACCGCAGTTTCTCCATCGTCATCATTATCATCATCGTTCACATTCTGTAAACATTGCTCTTTATTTTGTTGTTTTCCATTCAAGGTTAACAAGAAAAAAAGAATCGAGCAAGAAAAATGCTAAATTTCCATTTTCTTTTGACACCTCTCTCCGACTCTTCTTCCAACTCACATCACCATCATCATCGACCACTTCATGGCGGCTGAACTTGATGGGGCCGTTTATGTTGATGGGTGTGTAATTTGATTAGACTGGTTTGTTATCAATGCAAATAATTATTAATATTAAAATGGAAAAAGAATCCACTTATCAGTATGCGGCAAGATGATGATAAAAATGATAAAAAGAAGGAAACATTGGTGATGGCTAAAAAAGTACGAGCAGAGAAAAAAATACCCCCACAGGGAATTTTAAGAAAATCAGCTTAATGATTATTTGATATTCATATTTAACTTTTCACCCAACAAAAAAAGTTGAGCTTACATTAGGTGTCGGTCTTTTGACAGCTCTCAATTATCACCTCTCTTTTTACGGTGATGGAATAAAATGACCGAAACTTTTCTTTAATTTCGAAAGTTGGTGTGAAATTTTGAGTAATTATGCGCTTGAATAGGAAAAATCAACTGACTGATGCGGGGTTTAATATTTTAGCGGTTTAAAAAAATTGTATTGGTACCTTCACTAACTGTCTACGTGAAATTTGGCCTCATTGAAAAATTGATTTAACTGGCCACATATTTTTGCAATTTAATAAAATATGTATAATTTAACTCACATTTAATCGAAATATATGTATAACTATAATTGAATGAAGCTAGGAGCTAGGTGTATAACAAAGGTGTTTTCTATATGCTTATTACTTGCAATCAGGTGGCAATAAAAGCTAAGTTTTCTAGGCGTAAGAAAATGAAGCTGAAAAGTAAACTAAAAATAATTTATTCAATTTTTTTTTTGTTTTTATGTTATGTTTTTCCTATAAGTCAAACAAAAACAAAATTCCGATTATTATTCTTAGTGTGTAGTAGAAGTTAAACAAATGTGAATTTTATCGTAAAATGGAACTATTTAAGGTTAAATGGATCCCAGATCTAAATTTTAAACAAAAGTATTACCATTCATTGCTTGTAACACTATTGCACCCCAAAAATTCCACGTCACTGCTTTAATAACTGATTGACTTGGTTATGAAAATTTTTGAAGCCTTTTTTTGAGAAAAAAAAAAACTGATTTTTCTTAAAGAAAGGAATTTTACAAAAAAAAAAAAGAAAAATATAAGTCGGGAAGGTGCCAAAATCTCTAGGTAAAAATTCTATTCTAAATAAAAGAACATTGACTTATCTATTAAGGCTGTAACCCAACAGGGAGTCAGAAGAGACAGACAAGAGTACTAAACTTTATTTTCCAAATTCATAGATAAGAATAAAACTGTTATAATTACATCAACTTTCTCTTTAAAGCCCTAGCACCATCAACTCCTCAAAATCATAATACTAGTTTATTTTTGCACATTGTAATCTAACTTTTAGCCACAAAGTTAATTATTATCAACCACTGTTGGAAAAAGGCTTACTATTGTGCTGAATCCAGGACTATTTGATGTTCTTAGAACGTAAGTACATCTTTGCGAATTTCAGTACTATTTTGAATTGTTTGTACTCCTTTAGTAAATTTTCTCTTATCTTCACTAGAAATAGTGGCACCAATCCTTACATAGTTTTGGAGAAAGTAAGATTATTGCGCTTGATATTTCAAACGAATTTGATAGAGTTTGGCATCAAGCTCTCTTATCGAAAATGCGTACATTTGGCATCTTCTTTATTTGACGGTTTTAAGGCTGATATCTACAAAATAAATGCCGGTGTGCCCCAGGGCTCCGTTTTGTCTCCCACGTCCCACCGTCTGTCTTCCTTATATTCATAAAAGATCTTTTATCTAAAACTTGTGATCCATTAAATTGTTTTGCTGACAACAGTACACTCAGAATTTCATACTCGTTTCTAGATTCACATCCATGTCCTTCGGATGTGGAACATCAGAGTTAACTCGAGTTAACTCACCAAATTTGGGAATTTAAATCAGGATTAACTCAACTAATGTTTTTATATTTTGTATTCCTTGCTTATTAAAGACTTAACTACATAGATCTACTTTTGACAAAAAGTACAAAAGTGAGAAATAAGTATCTATGGTGATGACACCTGCTTGCAAACAAAAAAAAATTAAAAATTGTGTATGGTAGCTTTATTTATATGTGTGAACAATTTTCGTATGTTTTTTTGCAAGCAGGTTTCTTCAGCGAATATTTTGAATTCTCACTTTTGTACTTTTGGCAAAAAGTAGGTAGTTCAGCCTCAAGACATTCGCCATTCTTCCTCAACTAAAAAACTGCTTCTTGACCTAACTGTAGACCCTCGGTTCCCAAACTGTGTTCAGCGGAACCCTGGGGTTCTGCGAAAGGGTTTTCAAGGTTCCGCGAATTTCTCGAACTACAAACAGTAAAAACACAAAAATATTTTGTTTAAGTACCGTGAATTATGCACTTTTCTGCTCGTTTTAATTTTTCCTGCGCACAGCACAGCTTTTTGAGCGGGACAACCTCATATTCTAATTGTTTATAATATTTGTGATCAAATTCCATATCAAAATCTAATTTGCCTGGACTAGTTCCAAACTCTGTTCGGAACAACGTCGCTAAAAAAAAGCTATTATGAAATACTCAGTCCATCCGCATTCCATTCCATTCACTTTCCAAAGAAAATTACGAGCTACACTTACATGAAATATATATACATAAACCAAAAATTGATATTGAAATGTGATTGTTTTTTTTCTTCTTTTGATCTCGTAAAGAGTTAGTGTTCCGAAATATATTTTGACCTTGTTAAGGGTTCCAATGCCTAAAAAGTTTGAGAACCACTGCTGTAGACACATATCTTTCCAGAGTTAACTTACAGCTTTATTCTGATAACCTCACTAATGCCTCACAGGTCACAATAACCGCATAACTCCTGGTGAACTCGCCTCATAAAAATTCAAAATTATGATCTCTTCTCCTTGGCAGATCACAACTCATGTTGTTCTTGTGAGGTTTCTTATGAGAGCTTCCACGGAACACAAAATTGTAACAGGCTTATACAAAAACAAACTCACAAAAACTTGTGACCTCTGAGCTTCACGACGACGGCAGAATAGGGCTGTAACTCGGGCTTAACTCAACACTAAAAAAACGGTCCTAAATATAAAAAAAAGAAGTTTCTTTATTCCTATTTAAATAAAATAAGTAAATTAGGTGGCGCAACGGATCGTGAAGAACCAGGGCCTAGTGACTAACAACTCGCAACCATTCCTGTGTGTGCGTGTCGACAGGAATGAAAGGGACCTACAATTTTATGCCGAATCCGAATGGCTAGACGAGAAGCACTTATTCATGACAAGTTATACTCTTTGAGGATTTGTCAATTCCTCGCAAGAGGCAGTAGCCCTGAAAAAAAAACTTTTTAGAACCCAGACCTCCAGCGTGACAGTTCATGGCACAAACCATTTCGCTACGGACTACTACTTTATTCCTATTAATGTTACCTTAATATTTTTTATAACAAATTAATTGTTTCTGTTTTTTGTTCTTGAAATAAATTTTGTTTTTCAATTTGTGTGTTTATTTACTTTAATCAATTTAAAAAGGCCCAGTACTATTTGGTCTTTTTCAGTACTATTTTGTTTCAGCGTTCAGTACAATCGATCACTGTTATCAACACGCAAGTTGAATACATTTATGGCTTTTAAAGCTTGAAGGTTTCAAATATTTCATATCCTTTTAAAGGTTCATAGAGCACTTTTTCCTTTTCCGATGCCGCCTCACTTGGCCTAAATTTCATAACTACACCAGACGGCGACGATGATGACTACGCTGACGACAACGACAACAACATGCGGCAGGACCACAATCATTGTACTGTGAATTCAAATAGCTTTTCTCTGCTTGTCGAAAGCATTCGCTCAAACATCCGTATTCTAAGCTATTTTACCATTGTACTCGTATAAAATAGTCCTTGTAGCGTAGTTGTGTATTTGTTTAAAAAGCAAAGCAAACAAAAAAAAAAACACCAGCTCCATCATTTAATAGGTGTAATTCGTATCTGGTCTAGACCCGTTTGGAATTTAGATTGTAGAAATTTCATCCAACATCGCCTTTCACTCAAAAAGACTAGAAACAAAAAACGTGTACAACACCGCACATTTGTAGAAATTCAACACCTCTCCCAATCCAAAAAACCCAAACCTCATACCCGAATAACCTGGAACTAAGCTACCTATGTTTGTAGGAAAACAAAAGTCTCTATTGGACTCTGTTCTCTGACTGACTGTGGACGTGTTGCTTTGGGCTTTGGGCCTTAGCTTTGAAATGTATCTTCAGCTCTTGGAATAAAAGGAAATCTACCTTGCTTTTCTCTTCGGGTTTTTTTTTTCTTACTCGTCAGAAAAAAACGGCACAAATACAATGAGCTTTTGTGTATAAAATTAAACCGCAGATATCCGGAATGCTTATCTTGCCTGACCTAAATTCAGAGTATAGAGAGGCAGCGACAAATAACATGAAATTGTCACCTGCTAAGATTTAATGACTGCCACCCTCCACGACCAGGTCAACACTGGTTAGCTATTACTCCCTCAAGTGGACTCCGTGATACCTTTGTTACGTGAAAGTATAGAAGGATATAATATTACATTTCGCATAATTTATAATTGAAATTATTAAATCGAAATGTTGATTTGCGTGCTTGATAGCAAAGTCCAATTATACATAAATCTGTTTGATCATTTCATTAGTCTTGGTTGGTGTCATGTATTTTAAGGACCGGATTAAGTTACTTAAGGTTTGTGTAGGTTTTAGGTCCAACTACAACATCAACTGTCCAAAAAAAGAAACAATATCAAAATTATTGCTGTAATATACATGTTGCAGCAACATATTATATATTTTTGAAATTTTTGCAGAATGTTTGCCGCTTATTATATTGGAAACCTAAATAATTGAGAAAAAATAGAGTTGTTTCTGAAACATAAATTGCTTCCGTTATTTGTTTGCAATTTTTCCTTGGCTTCAAAATAAATTCTGCAACATTTTAATTTTTCAAGTTTAAGGCCCAGTTTTTTCGATGGTGAGTTAGACCAGAGTTAGTTGACTCTTTCCAAATAGATTTGTCCACAATTACGTTAAGAAGAAGTTTTTAAGTACCGGATTAATGCCAAAAGTCTTCAAAAACACGGTAGATGAAATATCAAATGCATTTGTTGAGCTAATCCAGATTTAACTCATCAAATTTGGTAAGTCAACTTAGTCTGTCTGTCTGTTTCCGGAAGCCAAATAATTTCTAAATCATTTTTTAAACTGAAATATTTCCAAGACGTTTCACGTTTTTGTCCCTTAAACCCAAAACAATTATTAAAGAAAAATATTTGTCCTGCAACATTTTCATTTGCGCCTGAGACATTTTTTAAAATTTTTGTTTGGATGCATCCCACCTGTTTCTGATGGAAGCAGACCAATCAAAAAATACCAAATTATTGTTTCTGAATCACTTTTGAATTTATTTGGAAAAAATGTTGTTGAAGATGTTAATAATTTGTTTCTGGATGAAGAAAAAATAATATTGTTTCTGTAAGTTTTTTTATAAATGTCGGAAGAAATTTCAAGTTGTTTCCCAATTACTTCTGAATCAAATTTCCATGTTTTTCCCGGAGCATGAAATAATTGAGAAAAAATCAAATTTGTTTGTAAAACATTTTCAATTTTTCCTGTAATTTTTTTTTATTTAGAAAAAATTGAATTATTTTTTATTTTGTTTGCTCCATGTTTTGCCCGAGTCGAGTTATGAGCCCCAGCATGTTATGAGGCCCTCAAGCCACCCACTGACCATTATTCCTTGGAGACAATCTGGCACTGTGTTTTATTTAGTTATACATACATATCTCGTGATTATATCCACCAAGGAAGAGGAAGGAGACGGAAAGGCGGTATTTTCTGCTGTGTTTATTTATAGTGTCTCGCATATCCTAGCACATTAATCCTGACATTACCTGACGGCGAGGGCGGGTGTCCTGTCCATGTTCTGTCAGTATTAATATGTTACTATTTAGGTATGTAAAAATTGGCCATAGGTGTGACTTTCGAATTGTTGCCAAGCAAATTTGCCAACAGTCTGTCATAAAACGCGGTCATATAATTACTGACCAAGAGTTATATCCTTAATGAGTGAATGTTTCATGCTGAATAATGCCCCCTGGCGAGGACGACATATGTTGGCACCATTAAGACAAAAAAAAACCTTCACCCACAAAATCTATTTGGATTCTAGTATGATTGTGTCGCTGTTGGCCAGCAGAAATGAAAAGTCGCTAAACCAACCTCCAAAAGTCGCTAGATTGGCTGAAATTCGGGGAAGAAAAAGTCGCTAGAAGTCGCTAGAAAAAAATTGGTAGATAAATGTAAATCTCTTCAAATAACTTTTTATTTTTGTTCAAAAATTTAAAGTAGATTAATAAAAATCTTAGGTCTGTAATAAATTTAAAATAGATATATTGCTTAAATCAGACTACTGCGCTCATACGCATGGTGAATTTCAGTATCAAATTATTGGAAATAGAAAATGTGAAATTAATTTAAATGCCTGGAATGTAAATTCACCAGTACCATTCCATAAAAAAATAGTGTTTGCGTGTAGCAGCTCACAAGTGCTTACGCTAGAAATAATCTAGCGACATCAAAATATTTTTTGTCGCGGGTGAAACTGAAATGTCGCTAGATCCAGCGACAAAATCGCTAGAACGGCAACCCTGCTGTTGGCTTGTAAAAAGGATGTAAACAAAAAATATGAGAAAAGGTGGCCATAAGGACGAGATTGAGTCTACAGTGCTTAGATACGTGTGTTTGCACACAAATACCTTTCTGTTTATTCAGGGTCAATGGAATATGGCTGAGATGATGGGGCAAAGGAAGGTTTATCTGAAAAGGCATTTTGGTAGACACATTTCTCAAGGGCATTAGAGACCAGAAGCTTTATACGTAATCAAAGACACTCATAATGGGTTTTCTTGCCTAAGAATATTTTTTTTTTCCAAACTTCTACTCATTCATTCAAACCCTCGTGATGGGCATTATTTTATTTTTTTCTTTTAGGGTGAAATAGAAAATTATAGAAATTACTATAGTTACCTACCAAGATATGTATGTATAAGAAAAACAGTGATTTAAGAAATCATCGGACCGAAAAAGCAAAAGAGTGACATTATAGGGTTGTTGAATCGCAATACCACTTCCGCCTTAGCCATTATTTCAAATGGATCAGATTTTAATAAGCTTAGGACGGATTTACTAACAAAAAACTCAGAAAAATTGCTCGCTCTGTGGGTCAATGTTTAATTTTTGTAGTTATGAATAAGATTTTTACAACAACGAAATTTCTAAAATTTTGGGGTACTATTACATTTTTTGGGGCATTGTTTCATTTTTGTTTTGGGGCATAATTTCATTATGAAATAAGGCCCCAATGAAATAAGACCCCAATACTAGTTTTGCGGCTTAATTTCGTATTATTTTAAAAACAATTTGGGGCCTTAATTTATTTATAATAATTTATTTGAAAATGCTAAATAACATTGTCTTTCACAAAAAAAATCTGTGAAAATTTGCTAATCGGGGACCCAGAGCTGGTAAAGTACCGCAAACTGTTAAACAAGTACTTGGATTATATCGCGTAATTTTTGTCAGCTATTCTGTTACCTACTAATGCTTTTAAATGTAAAGATCGTGCTGCAAACCATCAGGGAGTAACAGAATAAAAATAAATAAATTGGGTGGCGCAACAGCTCGTGAAGAACCAGGTCCTAGTGACTAACAACTCGCAACCATTCCTGTGTGCGCTTGTTACAGGAATGGAGGAAATAACAGAATAGCTGCAAACAAATCGCGCGATTTTTTGCAGCTATTCTGTTACTTACTAATGCTTTTAAATGTAAATATCGTGCCGCAAACCATCAGGGAGTAACAGAATAGCTGCAAAAAATCGCGTGATTTTTTGCAGCTATTCTGTTACTCCCTGATGGTTTGCAGCACGATCTTTACATTGAAAGAAAAGCATGAGTAGGTAACAGAATAGCTGCAAGAAATTGGGCGATACAAATCAAGTGCTTGCTTAACAGTTTGCGGTACTTTACCAGCTCTGAGTCCTCGATAGCGGATTTTCACACACTTTTTTTGTGAAAGACAATGTTATTTTAGCATTTTCATGTAAATTCTGAAAAATGAAATAAGGCCAGAATAGCTGCAAAAAATCGCGCGTTACAATTCAAGTATTTGTTTAACAGTTTGGGTTGTTATTTCATTTTCTGGAATAAAGTTTAATATGAAAAAGAAAAATTGGGGTTTTATTTCATTTTTCCAAAAAAAAGTCAAAACAAGTTGGGGCCTTATTTCATTTATTTTTAAGCCATTTTTTCATTTCAGTAGGGCATTGTTTCATTGGGGCGTAATTTCATTATGAAAAAATACCCCAGTTTGGGGCCTTATTTCATTTTTTCTTTTGGGGCCTTATTTCCTGGGGCCTAATTTCACGGAGCCAAGTTTTTCTGTTTGTTTTTTTGATTTAGACATTATTTCGAAATGGCATGTGAACTGTCCTTAGTGATGCCAAAAATAATTAAGAGAGAACCAAAAATTGTATATAATTGAGTACCTATTTTTTTTTGGGGAAAAAATTTTTAATTGTATAGCCCCTGTAGGTTCGTAGGTCGTTTGTTTTCTCAATGAAATTAAGTTCTTATAATTTTTGGAAGTTTTTTTTTGCTGCTGCGGAAGAAAGCTTAACAGTAAACATTTTGGTATAATTTTCTTGTTTAAGTGAAAGTTCCTTTTATTTATATTTAATTTAATGTTAGATACCTAATTGCTTTTCAGCATATAGTTAAATTATTTATAACTACAAATATATCGATCAAGTTATATTTAAACTAAATTTCACTCAAAAAATTAAAATCCTACAAATATTGTTATTTTAAGATTGTGATAAGATTAGTTATGTATGTTTCCAAGTGCATTTAAAGTCTTTTTTTTTGCTTTACAGATAATTGCTTAAAATCTAAAAATATGTGCTGATGAAGATTGTGGAACGTATTCAATTTTCATTACACAGGTGATAAGAAATAAAAACGCTTGTTCCAAAATATTTTGATTTTAGCTTTAAATATGTTGGTGATACTAAGGTCACATTATGAATAGTTATTTAAAAACATAGCTTTGGAAGCAGTGGGGAAGTTATTGATTTTTGTAATTTATTTAGATGCGAGATTATTTTGAAGTTTTTTTTTAATATCATACCTTTTTAAGCTCAAAACTTGGTTTTACAGGAAGATGAAATAAATTTATAAGCCATTTAACAACGGGTGAAACTCCGATATTACATTTCACCGCCAATATTAAAAGCCTTTAGTAATATCGTGAAATGAAAAATGAACGTATTCCACAATTTTTATTGTCAATATTTTTAATTTTAAAATGTTGCATAATGGCCAAAAAGATGCTGCAGTGAAGAATAAAAACTAATAACCCTTGATAAGCAATAATGTTTAAAAAAGAATATAGTGCTAAAAATGTGGAATTATTTATTTTCATTAAAAATGAATACTTGGCTCTAAAAAAAATTTGATTCCATGTAAATTTTCAAATATTTTCCATCAGTTTCACCTGTTTATTGTGTTTTAAAAATGAAAATACGGATTGACGAGCTTTGTGGAACGAATTTACAAATGTTTTTTTTTTTCGTTAAAGCGATACCTATTCTCTTTAAAGCAGCGGTGTGAACTTCACAGTTTTTCATTCCAACAATTCACTTCCATTAATTTTATCTTTAAATGGATTGATTTGATTTGTTCACATTTGTAAAATCCTCAATCTTGTGGTTGTTAGTTTTGAAGTTTTAAAATTATCTTGAAAAATGTGTGTGGAACGCATTCATTTTTCATTTTATGAAATGGTTTTATCTTCGCCTTTAAAACAAATTTTAATCACTAAACAAATTCATAAATGCATAGTTAAAAATTTCACACAGACGATTTTGTATGAAAATTTCATTTTCCCTTACACTGAGTATTTACTAGGCTTCAAATTTTAAATAATTGAATATAGGGCGAACAAAAAATTGCGGAACAAACTTTGAAATACCATGACTATAATTTTCTAAAGAATTCTTTGTATAATTTAAATATAAATTTAATTATTACTTGTTCCTCAGTAAAACATATTTTTACAAATGTATGAAGAAGCCTTCCATTAATTTGTAACTTTTGATAAAGAACACAACCTGATGTAATCAGATTGTTTTATTTTCTGCTTCCTCAGAAGAAAATTTTAGTATAAATCAAATATACCAGAAAGTCTCATTTTAAAATTATCATAATGACATCAATCTGGAAGTAGCGGTAGGTACACACCAAACTTTTGATCCTCAAAAAAAAGGTACATGAACCAAAATTGATACAATGTCTACAAAACTTTATAATAAAATTAAGAGCGCTTCAGAGCAACGTCCCACTATATATAAAATAAAGTACACAAGCAATGCATCACTCGACATCGTAACATTAACTCTCTTTCACATAATTTCCAACATAGAGTCCTATTCGATGATGATGGAAGGAATGACATCAAGGAACATCAAAAGACAATATTTTCTCCACTTGGGCACCCTTTTCTCAACTATTAACTCCTGTACCTATAGTTCGTTGTCATTCTCGACGCTGATCACTGATGATGGCGTCTCTAAGGTTCACTTCATACTTAAAGATGGCTCTCTGGATGGTTTATGATGGTGGATTGGGTTCGGTTCGGTGGTTTGGTACTTCGTCAAGTGTTTACCTGCGGGTTCTTGCCATAGACGTGTTCTTCTTATAGTCTTGTTTGCTCCTTTAGCTTCTCTTTTCATTCCTCGTAACTAAGATAGGAGAATGTCAGAGATATGTATGTATGTTTTCGTGCTCCTGCGGTGCTATAGGTACATGCAGATATGGAACACAAAGTCTCCAAACAGGCTTATAATAAATTTCAATAAATCAAAAAAGGAATGACTGCCAAGTGACAAAGGCATGGCAAATATTGCTCTCACAAGCAAATTCTTAAATTTCTTCTTAGATGATAACAGTGTGAAAAGTTAAACACACCCCAACATCGTCATCATCATCATCATCAAACAACACACCAATTCAAGGTCGAATAAAAAAACCATTCAACCACAGCCCGTCACCATGACACCACCGACGAGCCAGGAGGGCCAGTAAAAACAAAAAAAAAACAAAAAAGAATACAAAAAAATTAAATGAGACATATTCAAAATCCCACAGATGTGTGTCCCAAACAATAAGCTAGAAGCACATTCAAATGCCTGACCTTAAACATACATGCATATTGCATATACTCTTAGTAGGCCAGTCGAAATGTAATTTTTAATTACAAAAATTAAATAGTGGATTTTTTTTCTTTTAATCGTTAGAAGGGTTCAAAAAGAGTATTCAGTACGGTTTTCGACCACCTAGCTCTTTTGCGTTAGCCGCCATTTTGAATTTTCGGAAAATCGGATAACTTGATTTTCAACTGAAGTCGAAAATTTTAAATTTGTCACAAAAAGCTAGTTCGTAAATGATTTGATTAACAAAAACCAACTTGCTTTAAATTCAAGATGGCGCCCAAATTTGAAGAGGTAGGAGGTCAAACTTTTATAGTTAGACTCCTTACGGCCCCCTTAATTAAAAAATACTTTATCCTTTTGTTTTTATACAAAAATATCCGTTATTGCGAACAACCGATCAGAATCACAATTTCCGGATTATAATGAAAACTATCAATCATAGACAAAAAATTGTGTGCACCAAAGTTGTAGATAATTGAATTTTGAACAACTTTTGTGAAGGGCATTTTTAGTGAAAAATTGAAAATAAACGAGTTATTTAACAAAAACCGATTTTCCGAAAATTCAAAATGGCAGCTAACGCAAAAGATCTAGGCGGTCGAAAACCGTACTGAACACTCTTTATGAATTCCTCTAACGATTAAAAGAAAAAAAATCCACTATTTAATTTTTGTAATTTCAGCACTTATTTTTGTTTAATTCGACTGGGCTATAGCTGCATGGAGAAATAAAAAATAAAATTTACCATCGAAATTGTCATGATAATATTTATTTTTGGCAAATATACTTTTGTTAAATATTTACCTTGGCTAATTGTGGAAATGAATTAATATCAAATGTGCTTATTTAGAACCATCATCATCAGTGTCGTACACGAACACATTTCTCGTAGGAATCATCAATCTATAGTGAGGTGCACATATGCTACATTTTCAGAGAAATCGTTCTTAAAATGGTAAACCAAAATCATCTCCCAAATGTTGAGAACAACGAGTCAATCAAGGAAAAAGAGGCCAGTTTGGTCAAACACCAACTAAGGATTGGAGTTATCGCCAGAACACTCTCATCTTGTTGTCCTCCTTTAATTTGTGCCATCTTGAATTTTGAGCATTTTAAGTTAATTCAATTCAATTTTATCGATAAACATTGGTTTTATAGAAAAAAACCTGAGACGTTAATTGCTAAGCTAAGATTTGTAACAACTTTGTGAAATACACTTTTTTTCAAAATCTAAAATATTTGAAAACATACGAGGGGGGTCAAAAACTTCGCGGAATGGAATGGTTGGAAGTGTCATGGATGAAATTTGTTAACCTCGTATTATTTGAACATTCATAAGGGAAATCTATACCAATTATTTGGTTCAAATCGCGTCATTAGTATATGTGCTTCTGCTGTCAATCGCAATCAATCGGAAAAAAAATGGTTTCAGATGTTCAGAAGCGACAGCGAGTGAAGTGCTCACGTGAGTTTTTGAATGTCTGTATCGGGAGCAGGGCTGAAATTATGGGCCAAATTGTGACTGGAGTGAAGCTTGGGTTCATCATTTTGAACCGGAGTCAAAGCTCCTAAGAAATTCAAGGTCTCACAATCGGCTGGAAAAATCATGGCTTCAATTTTTTGGGATTCGGAGGGGATTTTGCTAATCGATTATAAACAAAAAGGTGTCAATATATCCGGTGGATACTACGCAAACTTGCTGCATAGATTAAAAGAAGCCATCAAAGAAAAAAGGAGAGGAAAATGGAAAAAGGGTGTTCTGCTTTTGCACGAAAACGCTCCAGTTCACAAGAGCAATGGTGCCACGACTGCCTTACAGGAATGTGGGTTCGAAATATTGAATCACCCTCCTTATAGCCTAGATCTGGCCCCTTCTCATTATTTTTTATTCCCAAAATTGAAAAAAGAACTTCGAGGAAAAAAAATTACCGACGATGAAGAAGTGAAGTCGGCAATTTCTGCATATTTTGAGAGACTTGACGACACATTTTTTTTCAACGGTATAAATAAACTTTTTGACCGATGTGAAAAATGTATTAGACTTAAGGGAAAATATATTGAAAAGGAAGAATAAAACCATGTTTAATTTCGCCCCCCTTATCTGCCATTCCGCGAACTTTTTGACCTCCCCTTATAAGCTTTAAAAACATACATTCTTGAATTTCAAGCGATTTTTTCGATTTTATGACTATATTAAACTAAATACTCTAGATTACGAAAAAAAGAATTTAACACATAATGTTGGAAATCTTATAGTTAACAATTTTTGTCGTAATTTGTTTTCTATAAAACCATTATTTATCGAGATAATTTAATTAACCCTTAAAATGCACAAAATTTTCAAACCCTAAGAACGAATCAAGGCTCTGTAGAAAATGGTCAGCCTTACTCAGTTCGAGTGAAAATGAAATGTTTATACAAAATAATCGTGGAATTTTTAACCATACATTCCACAGTTTCAATGTTCAAGATAGGCCAATTGATTGTCAAATGTTAAACTTTTCCACCACTGCATCATGGTATTTTCCCTTGTTTACCCATACTTAGATTTGTATAAGATTGCCAGGAAGATATTGTGGATTGTGGAATGCATTTATTTTTAATTTCACTAAAAAATAAATAAATAAATCGGGTGGCACAACGGCTCATGAAGAACCAGGGCCTAGTGACTAACAACTCGCAACCATTCCTGTGTGCGCCTTTCGACAGGAATGGAAGGAACCTACAATTTTATGCCGAATCCGAACGGCTAGACGAGAAGCACTTATTCGTGACAAGTGATACGCTTGGAGGCTTTGTCAATTCCTCGCAAGAGGCAGTAGCCCTGAAAAAAAACTTTTTAGTTTTAGGTGGACGAGGCTGGGAAGCGATCCCAGGCCTCCAGCGTGACAGTCGAACGCACTAACCATTACGCTACGGGCTACTACTTAATTTCACTAAGCTTAATATAAAAATCATTGAGTGTTCATATTTCAGCTATATCCAAAGTCTACCAGTATCAGAAAAATTGAAAATAATGTTTGATAAAATTTGTGGAACCTAGTTCATTATTAAATTCACAGAAGTTGAAAATGTAACTTCCAACGATGAATTCCACATTTCACTGAAAACTTGGTTTCATTCTGTATGGATCAACTCACTGTATGTTCCACATTTCTTCTTATGCCTTTACGACGACGTCTGACGCAGTGGCGATTCCTCTCAGTTAGCAGGTTTATTGCCGCTAAACCAAGAATTTAAATGAATAAATTATATAATGTAATGTTGAAATAATGAAAATGATAAGGTTATTGTAATAATCAATATAAATAGAAAGAAACTACCCTCCTTCCTACCTATTTTCAAATCATATTTTCCTTCACACAACATAAAACTCCCATCTTCCTATCTGCCTTAGCGTTACAATATGCGATACCAAAACCAAATTCCCTACAAAGAGCATTGTTATAATAATAAAATAAAAATAGATACCTACCTGACCTACCCACATTGTTCTAACACAGTACACAACCAGTGGCGTACGCAGGGGAAGCTTAGGAGCTTGAGGCCCCCCAAGCAATATGGCATACTGTACTAAGATTTCATATATAATCGAAGAAAGTTTTTTTATTATTTTTTAGTTCAAATTTTTTTTGTTAATTTTAAACTTTAGCAGTATTTTCAATTTTAATTAAAAAAAAAAAAACTATAGACATGTATGTATGTCGTATTAAATTACTAGTTCAAACCATACGTTAGCTAGATTTTGTTTGACTTTTCAAACGTATCTGAGTTCATATTTATAGAAACCCAAACAAAATTCCTTTGCAATCAGTCGAAATTCGCAAAATTATTTATTATTGTTACCAAAGCATTTGACCACACTAAAAATTATTGCTTTTTAGTGTGGTCAAATGCTTTGGTTATGCTTTAACCAGTATCTTTGCGCTCAGTGAACGTATCAAAAATTCAAAAAATATTTTTAAATATCTGTAAACTGCATACTTTTTTTTGCCGAATGTTATTTTTAATGCTATGACATAAGGCTTTAAGAAAAATGTAGAGTCAATTGATGACATTTCGAAAAACTGCCTTTAACTTGTATCAGAGGTAGACAATCTTCTCAAACTCTTTTTTTAAAGTTAATGGGCCGTATTCATAGTCGTTTTAAACTATTATGATTAGATCAAACTTCAAAGAAAACCTAAACATTTATTTGAGTATTCGTCAATGCACTATTTTTGAAGTTCAATAATTTAATAATCTTCTATTTTGATAATACAAATTGGAATAAACTCTACTTAAGTAAAACATGAGTTCGGCGAAACCACTATGAAAACGCCCGAATAATAATTTGTATTATGAGAATTCCCTTGAAAAATATTAGCAGTTTTTTCATTGTATAGCTACTGCTTCTCCTACTTTAAACTATAATAAATGTTATTATCCGTGTTTTTTGAGAGAGTGTCAGCTTATTTAAAGAAAAAACGGACATATTATTTATTAAAATGTGAATACACTATTCACCTACCCCTACTACCGTCAACGTTGTTAAAATCCAGTTCATAAAGTGGATTTTTGTCAAGGTGGATTTTCACAAAAAATATATGTTTACAAAGAAAGAAAGGTAAAATTCATTTCATAATTTTGTTTGCTATTTTGTGATACCTTAAAAAAATTTCACCAAATTTAAGACTGAGCCCCCCCCCCCAAACAAAATCCTGCGTACGCTACTGTACACAACACAAAACTCTCATACAACAAGTCTCCCTTGAAAGCTTACAACATCCGCGCTACCAAATAAAATACAATTTTAAATAATATCTATTCAAAATACAAATGCAAACACAAATACCATACAATCTATAAACTATAATACAAAAGCGTTTTACTACACATGTCCTAAGCAAAGCCCAGCTAAATTAATGAAAGCGTAAGCGTAAGTATGATGCGATAAAGCACGATACATCAGGTATGCAAGCAGCTCCAGGTACCTGCTTACTTCCAAAAAAGTGATCATTTGGCAAAGCACGATGTAGCTCTGCATTTTTGATATGTTGTTGGGGCATGTTAGAGCAGTCTGTATCTAAGTTTGCAACTTCGAAAAACCTGTGCTTGCTGCAGGAAAAATGCAACAGTGAAAAAAATAATATAATATAACTTTAGAAATATGCAACTAAAGAAAAAACCGTCCACTTTAAACTTGTTTGTTATAAAATTTACTACAAGACCACATCAATTTATGCATGTTATATTTGTCTTGCTATCTAACCAAGAATTAAAAAAAAAAATTCAGAAAAACTAAGTAATTTTGAAGCAGTCAAAAAATAGGTCAAAAATTGTCCAATTGTGCTAAAAATTTGTACCTAATCAAATATTCTAGAGTATTACAAGCTGAAATTCGAAAATTCGATCCAAATTGGTCAAAGAGTTTTGGCAAGAAACGTGATGTTAACTAAGTGCAACAAGCAATGTTTGCATCACTGTTGTGGTCAAAGTAGGAAACTTAAGTTGGCACTGATTTTTTTGTTCGTGTAATTGGAACCCTTAAGTATGATAAAATATTGTTATGATATTTATATCTTTTTTTTTTTTTTTTTGCACCTTCAATATCAATTTTAAAACTTCAGAAAATTACACACTTGGCATGTATGTAAATATGTAATTTCGTGAACATTTTCGAAACTTTTAAATTCGCTACCAAAGTTGCTTCAAAAAAGATATAAATATTATTACTATATTTTATGATAGTTAAGGGTTCCAAGTACGTGTACAAAAATCAGTGCCAATTTAAGTGTCCTACTTTGACCACAACAATGATGCAAACATTGCGTGTTGCACTTAATTAACATCATGTTTATTGCCATAACTTTTTAACCGATTTTGATCGAATTTTCAAATTTCGTCTTGTTAATACTCTAGACTATTTGATTCCAAATTTTTAGCAGAATTGGATAATTTTTGACTTATTTTTTGATTGCTTCAAAATTACTTAGTTTATTATAATAAAATAGATCATAGTTAAATAATCGTCAATTTATTTTGGCATTAAGTCGCTAGAAGTATCTTTTATCGGCTAACCGCTAACGTGAAATTTGTTTACATAGCTTTGAACGTGAACTAAATTGTTTAAAGATAGGTACATATACATACCTTTATAAATTAATGTACGTAGGTAAGGTTAAATTTAAGATTTTTTGCAACGCAAAATCATATAAATATAGGATGTAGATATTTATATTTACATATATAATTGTTATATAATTGTTATAGAAAGTGACGATTTTTATGATAAAGTCATCGAAAATGTTGTGTCCGTCGAACGACGAATTTATGTATCGATACATTTTTAAACTTTTATTTTATATTATTTATTAATGTTTTTTATTAAATGTCGTTATCAATAAAATTATTTTAACCTTCCCTAGACCACGTAGGTAAACCAATACTAAGGACCAGGAATCGCCATTGGTCTGACGATGAGCGAAGTTAGAAAGGGAAAAACACATATTTCTGCGGGTAACACATACTAGTGGCCTGAGTATCAGGTGTGCGTCAACATCAAGCTTTCATTCGTTTTTTATTTTTTTTTTGTGATATGCCTTCTAGTTTTTTGTATTTATTATTTTGGCTTAGAAAAGGAAGAGTTTAGACAGACAGATGTATGACAGATTCAAATCTTCAACTTTTTCACTTTTTCACAGGATGTTTATTTGACAAGGCAAGCTTAACACCCATCAGAAGGGTGTAAATATATTTGTATAAAGGCTGCCAAAATATGATGTAGGTACAAAGCTATGATTGTAGGTAAAGGTGTTTTTGGTTCAATCTGAATCCCCGTCATCATCCCATTTACTCACGCCCATTTCTTACACATACTCCGTTGGCATAAAAGTGCAAAAATGAAAACAAATGAAAATGTTTATAAATAACTTTAATTTGTCACATAAATTTAAAAAGGAACACAAGACAAAAAAATATATACAGGGTGTCCAGTAAATAATTGATAACCTTGCAACCGGTTATAGCTGGCCTTAAGACCTTTCAGAAAAAAAAAATAAAAAAAAAAATATTTTCCTTGGAGTTTTTAGGTTATGATTAAAAAACTAAGTACGACATGCCTCAAATACTTGAACATTACCACCACGGTTGAATGATTATTATTTTTTTTTTCTATTTTTATAATATTCTTGAATAATTGTACTAATAGATGTTATACCAAATTTAACACTTGCTGCTGCAGTTTTTTTATAATATATTTTTTTTTTTTTATTTATTTTTTTTATACAAAAATCAAATTTTTTTGATTTTCACAAAAGTTTGATTTTTGTATATAAAAAAAAATTAAAAAAATATAATAAAAAAACGGCAATAGCAAGTGTTAATTTTGGTATAACATCTATTAGTACATTTATTCAAGAATATTATAAAAATAAAAATAAAATAAAAAAAAATAATCATTCAACCGTGGTGGTAATGTTCAAGTATTTGAAGCACGTCGTACTTAGTTTTTTAATCATAACCTAAAAACTACAAGGAAAATATTTTGTTTTTCATCTGAAAGGTCTTAAGGCCAGCTATAACCGCTGGCAAGGTTATCTATTATTTACTGGACACCCTGTATGTATATACAAAGTAAAAAAAACATTTGGAGAAGATGTGATAAAAATGATTGCACATCCTTCGTTTGTTTGAAAGTGGGTACCTTGTTGTCGAGGCGAGGATAAGCAAACCCCTATTTGTACCATCCTCCATCTTGTATCCTTATAGAGCTTTAAGCAGACATATAGGCCAAGAAGTGTATATGTGGGAATGTGGTAGAGATGGGCTTTTATTTTTATTAAATAGTGCCAGGGAAAAATTATTATCGTTTCGACTTTATATGAAGGTTTATGCAAAACAAACAAGGTTATGAGAAATGACTGAAAAAATATATGTCAAGTCCTGGTCCTGTTGATGTAAGAGGCTTGGCACAAAAAAATGTTAAAAAGATACCGTCTGTGTTTAATGCCCAAAAATTAAAGAAATGTTTGACTGCAAAAGAAATTAAGATTGCAGAGGAAAATTAGAAATGTTTGACTGCAAAAGAAATTTATGATAAGAAAAATGAAATATTTTAAAATGAAATTTAAATAACTTTATTAATTAATCAAGTTTTGATCAAGCAGAAAACCATACATTCTAAGAAATTGAACAGATTCAGCTTTGACATGAAGATTTGTCCATCAACCCTAAATTTGTAGGTCTTTTAATTTTTAAAACTGTTAGGTTTGATTAACTAGCTTATCCTTACTTACTTTACTTTTGATGGCGCTCACAGCCCAGGATGGGCTTTGGCCTCAACTAACAAGCCCCTCCAGCCAGCTCTGTCCCTAGGTAGCCGCTTCAAGTTGTGCACCCCGAGTGCTTTGATGTCGTCATTCACTTGATTGCGCCACCTGTAACGGGTTCTTCCTCTGCTGCGTACCCCATCGGGGTTGGATTCGAAGACTCGTCGGGCAGGTGCGTTGCTGTCCATACGCTCCACGTGCCCCAGCCATCTCAGCCGCTGTATTTTCAGCTTTTTGACCAGGTCAACGTCGCTGTATAGCCCGTATAGCTCGTCGTCGAATCTTCTCCTCCATACTCCTTCGATACACACCGGACCGAAAATCACACGAAGAATCTTCCTCTCAAAGCACCCTAGCAGATTTTTATCCGAATCTTTCAGTGTCCATGCTTCTGACCCATAAAGCAGGACCGGGATGATTAGGGTTTTGTATAAAGTCTCCTTGGTTCTCTGAGAGAGGGCCTTACTACTTAAATGCCTTCTTAGACCGAAGAAACAGCGGTTGGCAAGAGTAATTCTTCGCTTGATCTCTGCACTGATGTCATTCTGCGATGTAATAGTGGAGCCCAGGTAGACAAAGTCCTTGACAACTTCGAAGTTATATCTGTCCATCGTGATATTTTGCCCGAGTCGACGATGTTGAGATTCCTCTCTCGATGACAGCATATACTTCGTCTTGTCCTCATTAACCGCCACTTCCATTCTAGCCGCCTCCGATTCAATGCTCGCAAATGCCCCTGCCACAGCTCGCTTCGTTCTGCCGACAATGTCTATGTCATCCGCATATGCAAGCAATTGAACGGACTATCCTTACTTCTTTCGAAAGGACAAGACTTTCGTAAAAAAATAAACAGAATAAATTCAATTACCTATACCTACATACAAATACACATTAGGGTTTTCTATCGATTTCATATTTTGTTTGTTTGTTTTAAGTAATTTCTCTTGGAATTTATGTCTTTGAGCCCTAAAAACACTATGCTTGATTTTTTGCAGATTTTAAAAATGATGTGTAATAGAAATTTAGAAATTTCATACAAATGGACCTTATTTCAATAAAGTTGAACACAAATTGTGGAAGTTAAATTTAGTTTCGAATTAAATAGCTAACTTTTCTCCCATGCATAGGACCATATGAAAAGCCTTTTTAAGAAAAGATGGCTCAAAAAGAACAAAAAAAAAAACAAGAAATCTTGGTCCACACTTATGAACATACTTATAGGTACATACTACATCCCAGTTGCGTGGCGTCCATATAACACGATTCCTACCGTCTTCCCTTTTGAAAATTGCACGAAAAATACTATCAAATAAACATAAACATAAACTATGCAACCCTACCAATTTGAATTATAAAATTCGCACAAACACACAAACATAAGCTATCGAATAAACACCGTCAATTCATTCTTCTCTTCACTCTTTGATCAACTGCTGAACGAACATACGCTCTCTATGAAAAAATTAATTTAGAAATAAAACACGTCTTTCATCGTCTTATAAAATTTGTTTTGTATCCCTTTTTTCCCTTAGCATTTTTCTTTCTAGATGGACAAAGGTCCAAACACGCAACAGAATAGGAAAAAATAAGACGCTGGTCCACGTTTTATACTAGCACTTGGTAATGTATGCAATGGAATGTTTTTTATTCCTTAGCTTGACTCCGTTTCTCTTTATTCGTTCTGTTGGGTGAAAAATAACGCTCTTTTTCGACTTATTTGCTTTGAAAGTTGTTAAATACATTTTCTATTTTTGTTTGCTTGTTTTTTGGTTAAGCTAAGTAGGTATAGTCAAGGAAAGATTTAAATGCGTAATTTAATATGGGTAAGCGGTGAAAAATGAATTCATAAAATAATAATAATTGCAGAATTTCATCTTCTACAGCATATCAAAAGTCTCGCAAAATCACAGCAGCGGCTTTTGATAAAAAGACATTTAAAGAGGGGCAAAGCGAAGAAGGTATGGTTTGTCAATCTGAAATATTTGGTATGGTTAAATGTAAGAATATGACACATGATTTAAAAGTACTTTTTAACGCTGGATCTTAAAAAAAAAAACTATTCTTTTTTATGGGACTTTTTTTAGAACAACAAGTTAAATATTATGAAAAATGGTAGATTTGGAATAAAAGTTTCATTGGGGTGTTGATAAACAAGAATCAAAAGAGTTCCTAAAAATACCTGTAATGAAATAGTGTTTATTTAGTTAGTTGTGGAGCTGAAGGTTTTGTTCTTTATTTTTCGATTGATAGCTATGTAAATACTTTAGGGCTAGGTTTTTAGTCTTGGATTTTGATTGGTTTTTAATTTTTTTTTTAAAGCACAGATTGTTGCTTAACAAATTTTTTCTTTGAGGAATCACATGAATTAATTAATTAATTAAACTATGTATGTATCTTTTATTAATAAGAAATCGTTTTAATGAAAGGCCACTCTATGCGTCCTATGAAGAGCAAACGGAAGAGTTGTTTTTTAACTAATTTGAATGAATCTGCTTGTTTTTGTTTTACAAAGAGGTAAGTTTTGTTTACTTTCGCTGATCAATCATTTTCGTTACGTCTTCCCATTTCAAATTACTGACGCCACGCCACTGCTACATACATATAAAATCAAAGGCAAAATACCGACCTTTTATGTGATTTTTTTTGGAAAATCATGTAACTGTGACGACCATTTTTCTTTAAATTTAGGGGTTTCCTTATTTAGTGTCCAAGTAATCTGAAACTCTTTAAACTAAATTTTTGAAATTCCTTCCACTGACATGGTTCTCTTTGTTTATCGAATCTATAAGGGTGAGGTTCATTTCGTACGAACATTTTTTGAAAATAGAATTTTTATCATACAGAATTTTCTTCATACGGAATTTTATGCAGATAATAAGAGTTTTGAAAATATTAATATTTTTAAATACAGAATTTTTAATTAGGAATTCTGACCATAGAAAATTTCTGTGCAGTTTGGTATGAACATGATAACTCTGTTAACGTAATTTTAATGTGAAGGCATTGGCGCCAAATTTTAGTCGATTTAGTACGATGTTAAATAATTTTTAGTATGATACTGGATTAAAATTTATATTTTGCTAACTTTTAACGAGTTTAGCATCGTACTATCTCCTAACATTTTATTAAAGAAAATCAAAAGGCTATTTTATCTTTTTAGTATCGTTCATTCCATATGACAGTTTGACGTTAATAAATGTCATAATCTGGAATTTTTTTTTTGAATTTTTTGCACGAGCTGTTACTTTTTGGACATGTTCATCTGAAATTTATGAAGAAAATTGGTTTAATGTGATATTAGTTAGAAAGTATTTAAAATTTGGAAATATTTAGTAAACTGTTAAATAATTAGAAAAATGTTAAGTAGTATCAGACTTAAACCTTAAAGATAGGCTGTTTAAAATGTTGCGCCAATTAAATTTGTATTAAAGTATTTGAAACCCTCTTTCAAAAATAAGGAAATCATTTATTTTCAAATCAATGAATATGTGTACCAAATTTTAAGCCAATCGGTTAACTCATTTTGGCTGTAACTCAATGTAAAGAAGGCTATTAAGTTATCATGTCTATGTCACAGATTTTGACCTCAACTCACTAGGAAGGCAGAAAACGTATAAGTGAGCTCTCTATAACATTAAGTAATTTATGAAAATCAGCCTTCTACGTCTACTTTTCTTTGATATCTGTTTTCTCTTTATTTATGGTATTTATAGAGATTGAACTTTTGAAAGTAAAAAGCTAATTCTAAATTTTATCAGAAAAAGTGCTTAGCTTATCTCGAATAGTGTTTAAGAAAAACAGAACAAAAATAAAAAAAAACTTAAACTTTTGTTTATGTTTCTCTCTCCCTCCCTTTATATAGCATACTGTTACTCACTTAAATTTGCTATTCATTTGTTTTGTTTCTTTGTTTTATTTACTTGCAGAATTAACCATCATTCTCCGAACATGCAGATAAAAATTATGGACCGAAAAACTTCTGTCTGGACAGCAATCCTATTGGTGAGTTTAAAATACCTATAACAAAATTAATAAACAAAAACTAACTAACTAAATACACAAAAACCACCGATAGCATGTGTATCACTACCATCGACCTAAAACAATGAATTCGTTATAAAACAAAAAAATTACAAAACAAAGTTTTACTTGGGAGCTGGGATTATATTTGTATTTTTTTTTTTAACAAACAAAACATATAAAATTCATCTCATGAGGTTTTACTTGTTTTATGGTAAAATATCTCCCTAGGGCTCATATAGTATTTGGAGTTTACTCTCAAACGAATGCAGAAACGTTGTATATTTACCCAAAATATTCTAACTCACATATACCTATACCAACATATTAAATTAATTACTTCGTTTGTGTATATTTTGTTTTCTTTCGAACAAAAAAAAAAAAACTGCATCACAATGTTAAATTAATCTCATTGCACATCAAGAAAGGTAAAATATAAGGGAAGTAAAAAAAACCCTCAAAGTAAAACCCATGATTATACACAAAGGTTTTATATGAACAAAAATATAAACTCCTTGAATCTGGGGATGTCACCATTCAGTTCGTGTTAAAGTCAGCCTTAAAGTTAATCTGATTTTTTTGACAGAAATCCCGAATAATACTTTTGTTTTGTTGGTTCTCTCTATGCGGGTGATTTGGGGAAAACCCTATTTAACCAATTTGAACTCTTTGTATTCGTTTCACACGCGCAGAAAGCAATTTCAGGACTATGCATTGAATAAATCCCCAGCCTTACAGGCATTCCGGTATACATATGGAGCCAGAGAAATGACAGAATAAAACTCATGCATGAGCACTACATAGAATAAATGGTGAGAGGTGAATCAGTCAATTCATTTACATTCCCATCAATTTTTAATGTTAAAGCTTTTATAGCAATTGAATGGACTGTCACATTTGATATACCTTCACTGTTTTCTGGTTATAAAGCGAACACAAAATACCCCAACGGATTTCCCTCACTGCGTCCATTGGTTCTCCTTTTAACCAGACTAGTCAACGTCACCGATATTGATATTGTTTTATATCTAGGTATTTTGACGGATTTCAAAAAGGACTAGAACTGTACAAAAAAAAACGGTGTTTACCTTTATTTGTTGAAAGCCGAAAAGTTTTAACCTTTAAAAGAGTAGCGTCATCCAGTGATAGTAAATGTCTATCAAACAATTTACATATTTTTCACACAGACAGCTTTCGACAAAGGGATGTTTTTTTTAGGACCCGTATTGATGTGGCAAAAGGGAGAGGAGGGGGAAGTTCACTTTGTTAATCGATCTTTTTTCTTTCCTTCGTCCTGGCACTCTTTTCTGATGACGTGGAGTTATATTCGCTTACTCATGGTGCCTATGTAGTCTGGAGTGACAGAAACTACCAAGCCATTTAGTTATCTCATCAAATGATACAATGATGCAGTTCTCCATGAGCGTATGCACATTTTTTTCAGCGAGGGGGGGTAATTGAAAAATGTCAATCAATATTTATTGTATGTTTGAGGGGGGAGGGGTTGTGCTCACGTAATGAGTTCCTATATTTATTTACACCATTTTCCATTCTGTGAGACTTTTGTAAGTCTCGTCACGGTCTCGTTACAATCGAAAATTGTCAGTCTCGTGTCGGTCACGTATAATTAAGTATCGTCTCAGTCTCGTCTCCGAACAATACGATTTCCGGACAACCAATTGATTATTGCAACGAAATATTTTCGATTATAGTTTAAATATGTGCAGAAAAAAATAAAAAAAAAACTGAAGTTGCTTTAATTAAATTATTAGACTCTCTGTAAATTTCAGTCCAAATATACAGTCTCGTCTCGGTCTCGTCTCTGTTGCTTAAAAGGCAGTCTCGCCTCGTCTCGTCTCGTCTCGTCTCGGTCTCGTCATGCGAGACCGAGACTTTTCTCGTCTCGTGGCCAGCCCTAGTGTATACTTGTCAATTTATTTTTAGAAGCAGAATCAGAAAAGCATCCAAATTTGTACACAGTTAATAAACCAAGACCACCCCTCCCCAAAATTTTAACAATTAAAAACCTTTTGCAATTTGAAGATATCCAAATTTTCTGAAGTTCACGTTTTTAAAACTGGATTTTGAATGGAAAAAGGGGCTAATTTTTTTTTTTATAATTGACGCGCACCCAAGGGGTTGTTACTACCCTTAACATGTAAAACACAGTGCGAGCGTTAGAAAAATAGGACAGGGTTTAAAAGAAGATACCGATGCACATAAGTTTTGAAATTCTTAATATCATAATGTTAAAAATTCGTAGGAAAAATCGATTTGACAAGAAGGTGGGGGAGCGCGATAGTAAATGTGTTTTTTTTTTTTCAATTGAAACTTTTCCTTAAAATTTTTGAGATCCTCAGTTTCATTTGTCTTTTAAAATAAAAATAACATTTTAGCTAAAGCACAGCCAAGTCTACCCCCATTTCCCCCCCCTCCAAAGTAGACGTTCTTATGCAATTCATTCCATTACCGAATCTGGGCGCATTAAAAAGTAACTTTTTAGAAGGGATTTTGGTTGCACATCAGTAGCAGAATTTCCTATAACAGGGAATAATCGGAGATTTTAAACATGATTCTTCTATCATGTCCATGTCCAATCATTTCCTCAGTTACCTATATCCCATATGTAGATGTTTTAGGTCGTGAGTCAATATGAAAAAAAAAAAAAGAATCAATTGGAAAGAGCAAAACGAAGCCCTCATATAGGCAAGGCATGGGCGAGAACTAAAGAATGGCGAAAGTTGGAATTTTCAATTTGTCATTTGATTTGAGTGGACAAGAGGAAGTTAAATTTAACGACAACAACAAAAAACTCTCCCAAAAAAAATCTTCGAGTATAGGTATAGGTACTCATAATAACAAAAACAAAAAAAAATCGTCTCATAAAATCCACGTTCACAGCACTAGTTCGTAAAACTTTTCGTACTGTATATAATTACAGTATTTTGCCTATTTTTGCCGACTGCCTGTGGCGGATAGCAGAAGCAACACAGTTGTAGCAACAGTAGCTGGGAGTTTCATTCACTCTGTGAATAATGCTTACTACGAGCTCAGTCGAGTGGATTAACAATCCGAATAAAATGTATATAGATGCTCGTACGGTAAGGTCCTTTCAGTATGGACATTTGGTCATTTGCATGGTGGATATTAGGATACTTTGCCACACAGGGTGTCACTGATGGGCTGAGGTCATGCTGTTAGCAATAAAAACGATTATTTTAATAGGTCAGAGATTGAGCTATAGCTCTTTTGTAGTGTGAAGGCTTTAATAAAGCAATATGTAGTTTTAAATTTTCTTACCAACAAACCAACAAATATTTTGGGTTTAAAGTTGCTAGATGTTGTGAGGTTTGAAATGGTGTTTAATAAAAATCATATTAAAAATGTGACTCTGTTTTTGATTAGGCCACGCTTATCGATTTTTTGTTAAATAATTGTTTGTAATACAAACAAGAACAGAAATAATACAATTCAATCTAATATAATCTATTGAAAATGTAGACTGTCTAAATTTTTATTTGAAATTTAAGGTTCTTGAAAACTTAAAAAACTGCGTTGTGACTTAATATCTTTATTTATTTGTAACTCTTCGAAATGTGGTTTAATATTCAGATTCATTTAAAACCATCTTGGTTTATTAGATATTTCCTTTTTTCTTGACCTTTCTACTAGTAAATAATGTAGACTCTTTTTAAAATGTTTGTTTGCTATTTAAGCGGATCTTTTGACTTACCTATGTGTCAATCGACCTACCTATGCATAGTTTTATAATTAAAGTACCGTAAGAAAAATAACTTTGAGGCTAACCTAATAATATAATTAAGTATATTTAGAAAAAAAATTACTCAAAATTATACGTTTGAAATATAATGTGCAAGGAAAAGTTTTTAACCGACCACTACAGTGGACCTCATCAGTATGAGCTGTAATTGTTACCTTTCTAAGACGCAACATTCTAGTCGATGGCTACCGACGCACATACATCGATTTGCAATATCTACGGGGAAATAATTGAAAAAAAAAAAAATCTTTAAAGAAAAAACCAATGACTCCCTGAGTAGATAGACAGTTACAGGATTAGCCCCCCCAACCTTTTTACCCCTCTCATTGTGTTTGCGCCCCTCAGGTAGTCGGAATTCGATCGCCACTCGCAGTGCAATTTATTTATTTTTAGTTCCCACATTTAATGACTTTTTATAAAGCTCTAAAATGTTTGCCAAGTTGTTAAGTTAAGTGAAAGTAATGGATTGTCATAATTCAGATAAGCTTTTAATAAAAAAAATAAAATTTGTACGTTATTTTTAACTTTCGTAATATTTGTTGGTCATTTATCAAATCACCTCTTTCAAATAAAAAAATCATTGTTTTTTTATTTTAAAAGCTCGTCCCGGTCATGATTGTTTATTTACTCACTAAAACACATATTTAGAATTATTTTGCAAAAAACAACAACCGCAGAATCCTGCTTATTACTAATTGGCACCAGTTCAAAGTTTTTACAAAAAAAAAAAAAAAAAAATCGAATTTGTTTCTTTTGTCGTAATTTTGTATTTTCTTAGTTATGGAGTCACCCAGTTCCTCGGGGATGAAAATAGTGACCCGTTAGTATCTGTTTGAGGTAATCCAAAGGCCAACTTAAAATGAGAAATTGGATTATTTCGAAAATCACTTGGTACTATGTTATGGAAACACTGAGGAAAAAAAAAGATCCTGAAGCATAACTTAAATAATTTATATATGTATATACAAAAAATCGTAAAATAATACAAGTTGTTTTTTTTAACAACGTAGTTTTATCAAACACGGTCTTGAGAAGCAATAAGGACCCTTAAATATTTTTGGCCTCCAAAATATTCGAAATCGATGTATGTGCGACGTTAATAAAATTTACAGCATTAACACAATGCAAATTATATTTTTCTAGGGGAAAATGGTTACATTCAGACACCTAGATATAGATATAGATATTATGCCCGAAGGTAATAAAGAAAGAAAAACCTAAAAAATAGAAGTTATATTGTTTTTGCTTTTTATGTAAGTGGACTGTATTGAATGAAATTCAATGAAAAGTTTTTAAGCGACCTTTACTTTTCATTGAATTTCATTCAATACAGTCCACTAAAATAAAAAACAAAAAGAATATAACTTCTATTGTTTAGGTTTTTCTTTCTTTATTGTAATGTGCAAGGTTACTGTTAACAAGAATTTTGAAAATTAAATTCCAACTGGATATCCGCTAGAAGATCCTAACCATTTTTAAACTGATCGAATTTTGATTTATTCATTATGCTCTTCGTTAATAACAATGGAGAAACTAAAGTAAGTTAATTAATTGTTACTTAAATTATGTAATAATGGAAAATGTGAGTTATCATCACTAATTGTTCACCTTCTTACTTTGCAGGTGGCACCAACATTTTTTTATAATTGATGCGCACTCAGTAAGTTATGACTACCATTTATATGTTGCTTTATCACAGTGATTATACAGTGGGAGATAGGGTATTCACTTCCTAAATTTTTGGGTATTAAAATGGGAAGAAAAAATAGATTCGTGTGTGTAAGCAATTCCAGATAAGTGTTGTACGTTGCTACTCACTGAAATTGTAATACAATTTCTGTTAGCAATAACAATATTGAAAATTTTCTTTAACACTTTCGTTTATGAAATATGAAACTTAAAGGACTTGAACCGAGTTTCATCATGCGGTCGATTATAATTTTTAATGGTTGGTTTGATCAAAATTTTAAATATTGATTTATTAACAAATTAGACGTGAAATTAAACTTAAATCTTAACTTGAGCATTTCGTATATTTAAATTGATTACCGAGATACATATGCATTTAAAAGCTCCATACAAATTTAAAATATTTTGAAAATATGATTGCTAAAATTTGTTGAACAAAGTCAGAATTCATTCGGCTCGTAATGTTTACTTAATTTAACTATGTATAATAATTTTATTTAATGATTAGAAAGTCTCATTAAACGACCCTAATTGTTATATATTGTTAAATATTTGCTTCATCTCATTACATTTATAATACAATTACCATTTACAATAATCAAGTAAGGATTCTTTAGTTGGAAATTGTAGTAATTTAATTGTTGGAAACTTTGGCGTATACGAAATATTCTTATTTTATTTTATTTTATTTTATTTTCAAGAGTTTTTGTGAAGATCAATCTACAAGTTGTTAAATCCAATTTACCCAACAAAATCTTAAGATGAAATATAAATAAATTCGTTAAAACGATTTAACATTAGGCTTGTTTCATTGCAAAAGCCATCCATAATACAGTACGATTTTACATGCGTAACAAATATAATATAGCTACTAGCTCTACAGCCGATAAGAAGATAAAGTAGAATTCTACTGCGGATACTATGGATGGCTTTTACAATAAAACACGGCTATTGAATACTTTTGCAACCAAAAATGATGCCTGTTAGATAGTTTAACCAAGTTGATAGAATTGAACTAAATAAGTAAGTTTTCTTCCAAATTCCAACAATCTTGATATCTGATGAAAATTGTAAAATTTTGGGTTACCATTAAATGTTGGTCAACATTTTTGTGTTGTTCGATTTGGTAAGAATCAAGCATACGAAATATTTGCGGGGCATAATTTTTTTTTCAGTTCTCGTAGGAATACAATCATAATTCTATAATATTTTTAATTGGTAAAAAATAATTATTATTAAAATTAAATCAAACATCTATTTTTGAAAACACACGCAGAACTAAAAGATCATCACCCTTTAGGTATTGCAGAGGGCATATATCCTCAATTTTTCTGTAAGCAATTCTTAACATACCTACTGCTACTTCACTTATGTTTTGTTTCTGCAACTTTTCCATTAACTATACTTGTTACTACGAGTCTGCTTCGTCCAAAATTGTTTTCTGTTTTATTTTATTTTGTTTTTCATGTAGTTATTTGCCCTTTTCCCAATCGTGGGGATATGTCTCCTATGGCAAAGTGCTGTTATGGTAGAGTGGGTCATTTTCCGTGATAAGGTAATTGGCGCAGAGGTAGAGGACCGAAACGAAAATACATACCATCAAGAAGCCCTCTGAAATATATATAATATGTATGTAGTAATGCACTCTGGTCATACTGAATTGGTCTGTGGCTGTATGCATAAGGATGAAATGGAAGGAATAAAATGCTGAATGGGGTTATAGGATGATGGTGTGGAGTTGAATGGCAATTGGCCAGAGCCAAAGGAGAGCCAGATTCAGTCCTTTAGCCTGATTGCTTGAGTGTATGCCCATCAGGATGTGATTCAGATGAGAATACCTAAACTGCAAAATACCACCTAAACCTATACATGATTATGTGAGGTACCTTTATACAGAAGTTTCGAAACCTAATGTCGCATGATGTAAGCAAAGCGTACTAATTATTTACAAATTCCAGGAGGACTAAGTTTTATTGTGGATCTTTTTTTCTTTTTGTATCCTTGAATGCTTATTTATTTTTTGTAAGTTCTTTTAAGCTTGCATTTATTTTTTTGTTATATTCTGAGATAAGCATTTATTATAATGTTTAGCTGTGTTTTTATCCAACACGTAATCTGATAAGAGTTGAATAATCTATTTAAGGAATACGGGGAACAAAAATCCTTTAGCTGCAGTGGTTAAGGATTCAATTAAAAAAATATTATTTTTAAAGCACTTTTCGATTACAGGGGGCGCCTTATGTCAAAACATATCAAACCTACATCCAAATTATTTTTAGCCGGCAGTCTCTTAGAATGCTAGGCTTTTTTTTCAAAGCGATAAATTAATTTCCAAAATCATAAGCGTAGGGTTGTAAAAGAGAGTTAAGTTTTGTTCGTAAAGTATATAATTTAGAAAGTTAAATTTACCGCTATAATTTAGAAGATCCCTTAACAAACTAAAGTTGGTGTTGAATAAAACTTGCCCTTAAGCCATTTAGGCTCTAAGAATAAAAGCAGGATGTGAATGATTAATCATTTGGACATAAAATAATGAGGCAAGGATTCGAATTAATTAAGGTTTTTGTTCATTAGGCTGCTGAAGTGTGAAGACAATTTTTCTTCTTAACAAATTTAGAAGGCATTTCGACAAATTTTTGTTTGCTGTTTTGGTAAAATATATTTATGTATGTGTAAATTATACTATCGACCAATTTGATTTAAAGGATGTACTTGACCCTTATAAAACTGTTGCTATTTCTGTTGTTGATGTTGGGTTCCAGGTGCAGGATGTTTTGCAGACAGTTGTTGTTGATTGTATAACCCTTCTGGGTTAGGTATTTAATGTTATACAGCATGAAATTCCAGCGTTGGTTTGTAACAATGTGCTGGTAGGTAGATAAAAATACATGGGTGTGGGAAGGTTGGAGGTATGATTTGCTTCTGGGTGAAATGTGTGTTTTTTCAATCCGATTTGAAATCTGTTTCTTATTTGAGGCTCTGAGTACAATAGTGGCGTAACCCACTTTTTGGAATTGGGTTTAGATCGACTAAAACAAGCACATTATGCCTTTCAAATAGTAATGTTATATTTTTGTTGAAGAAGATTAGATGCTCAATAATCTTAAACTTAATTGTCAATTTTGAGAGATTTTGAAGAAAAAATGATTATTTTGATGCCAAAGTAAAGCTAATTGACTTAATAATTATTTCTAGGTAAAACAAAATTCAATTTGGCACGACTTTTCTCATAAAATGACTTTAATTTTTTCAATGATGAACTACCTTACCAATGATCATTGAAAAAACTAAAAGTTACGTTATGGTAGAAGATATGGGTCAGAATGAATTTTTTTGGAGGAGAAATAATTTTGAAGTCGGAAGCTACATTTATGCATTGAAATATTCAATGATTAAACTTTCGAAAGGTGTCAAATTCAACATCTAACTTTTTCAATGATGGTTTTCAATGATAGCTATAACTGGCCCCTTATCCAATAAATTTAAAAAATTGATCGTGACGATAATACATCAAGTGGAACAACAAAAAGGGTCTCTAAATAATTATTGTTTTATTGGCATCAGAATAAAAGACAGAGCCTCTTACGGAAGTTGCCATTTTTCTTGAAATTACCTTCTACACTGAGCTAAGAAGTAAGGTGTTACAGATCAAAACAAACGACAATACTTACAAAAGTATGTGGCATCATTTTCTAAAGTATGAAATCCATTCTTTTATTTTATTCATTCATTATAACGACCACCCTAATGCACACATGTAACTGGATTCATTGCTATAGTCTTAAAACAGCTTTGGATACTGGCTGATGTTTTGGGTAAATTCTTAAATTTTCAATTTATTTACATGCCATTAAATTTAAAGTCATCATTAAAAATACGATATTTGAAAAGTTTTCATTTTTTTTTAAATTAATTTGAAAGAGTGAATAAATTCTTTTCCCATTGTCTGAAAATCGAAAATGAACAGTTTGTAATTGAATCAAGTGTCAAAATGACATCGGCAATACAAAAAAAAAAAAAATAAATAAATTAATACAAAATGATAGTCATCGAATTTAACCACTTGACATTTTTTGTTAACATCGCAAAAGAACACAACAAAACAAAATTATATTTAATTCGCTTTCTAATTCGAATTAATTACGTAGCACAATACAATAACCTTCTTCTCTGACCACAAAACCTCTTAAGCTATTACGTTTATTACGGTATATACTTTCTTAAGCCACTTGTTAACCTTTAGAAAAGGAAACGCAAAAACAAAACCACTCACAAAGGTCGCACTATATACAAAATGTCCATTAATTTCGCCAACTTAACCCCCCCCCCCCATTTTTGATTAAAGGTGTTTCTGATAACAATCATCATTGCATAAGGCGCTAGCTAAGGAGTCCTACAACGAGAAAGACATTCACTTGAATTTTAATGCTTTTCGTACTTGAGGCAACCCATCTACCCCTTATAACAGTTCAATTTTACAAAAGTAAATACTTCCCGAGCTTTGTGTCCCACCCCGACAGTTGACATTTATTTCAAATTCCTTGGAGCAAAACAACACTCCCGGACTTAATGACCCAACAACATGCAAAAGCGCTCTAAATAAATATTCATGCAAGGCCAGCGAACCGAACGAAATCGAACGAACAAGCAAAACGCGTCCATGTTGCATACAGACAATATTTATTACACAAATTGGAACTTAACAGGGAACAAACCCTGTCCAATCCTTGAGTCGATTGAGCTAGGGATTATTACGATAATATAGTGTGCATTGCTGGGTTCTTGGATGTTTAAATGTCGAAGAAGAATTTGGGCAACAAATTCAAAAGAAAACAACAACAACTAAGTTAAATGGCGCCCGGGAGACGTCTTCTTGGAACCAATTAGTCGTAAAGAAACCATACAAATACCGCATACTCTACCATTCATCGATGTCTAACAGTCTTGAAAGTATCGTTTAAGTTTTTATCAAGCTCTTAAGCGACATTTAAGTCAGACAAATCCAGTAAGACCACCTTTCCTCTACATTTCCAAAGTCTTATATATGGAATTGGGATGGAAAAGTACAATATCAAATTTCATACCCCTCCGCCTGCCGTATCATGGTATCGGTTGGACGGATTGGATAATAAATTCATAACTTTTACATTTCCGATCAATAAATTTTTAGGCCAGTGGGAGATAAGATTAAAAATCAAAGCCGATGCGCGTATACCTCATAGCATAAAATAGCAAAGAATGAGAACGTGGGTAAAAATAGAACTGACATAATCACAGCTGTTCCCGGGGGTTGGTGAAGATGGGCATAGACTTGAATACAGACTGACAGTTCACACAGACAGGTTGGATTTGTTGTGGCGGAAACAAATTTAAATTTACACCCTTTATCCGTTTCCAGAGCTTTAGTTTCAGTTACAGCTTCCTGGTCGTAGAGTATAAAGGTACGTAAGTAAGAAGGTATAATGTGATGATTGACATCCACGAAGGCTACTCCCAGACCCTTTTTACAGCGATGGTGTACTTTTGGTAATTGCTCGCTATACACACTCTGAATCACATAGATAAATAACAAAATAATGTCAGACCCATTTTCATCCCTCATCAAAGGTATTTTCGTTTGGATTTCGTTCTTTTTTTCGTATTCTTCTTCTCTGTCTATACTGTTCTTATAGGCCTTCTGTTTTCTGTCTCTGTGAGCTGTGAAGCTGGCTGAACCTCAATGGCTTTTGTACCTATACTTTTATAAGAAAACAAATTGAATTATTGAAACGTTTCATCTCATAAATAAATAATTAAAGTTATATGTGCAGAAGCTCTATTTTTGTTTACTGCCAGTGTAATTTGTAATAGATATTCACAGGTTGAATAGAGAAAAAACAAACAACCATCACACACAAAAAATACAAAAACACATCACACTATTACACAATGTCATTCTTTCTTTTGCTCTACGCTACGCATGATAAATATTATGTGGATATGGATAGGACCAGTGGCGTAGCTAGCTCTCGAGGGGCCCCGTATCAAGATTTATTTGGGGGCCCCCTACAAAATTACAAATTAAACAAAAAACAATTTTTACAAAACAAACAAAAACACTCACAATAACAAATCCAGTATTAGTAATTAGGTGCATACATAAATGTAGGTGCTATAAAACTTCAACTAACAGTAAAAAAACTAAAATAAAAACTTTTCTTGCCTCTGTTTCCGCAAATTTATTAATCATATCATCCATTTCTGATTTTAATTTTTCAAGCTTTTCATCTTCTATGGACATGATAGCTAAGTCCGAAAACTTTTCTTGTCCCATAGAAGTTCTTAAATATTTTTTTATTATTTTTTAGCTTAGAGAATGTTCTCTCACCTGTTACTGTTGTATCGGTAGCCCAGTGATCTCTCCAGAACTAGCATAAACCACCCGACTTCGAAACCAAAATAAATAAGTGAACCATCCGAATAATAAATAAAAACACAAGACAATTATAGTGGACAATCTAGAAAAACCACTTTTATTCACGCACAACCTTCTTCTTTAACCTTCCACAAGAAATTGAATTACATTCTTTAACACTTTCGTTAAGCAAGTTCTTTTATCGTTAAGTTTTACAATAGTATTTTATATATAACCTTCAACATCGACCGCAGAGTACCAATACTCATGCAGTTCGATACAGTCCCGGCGAAAACCTACGGTTTTCCACCCTTTCGCATTTTATTCAACCCTGATACCTTCTAATTAATTAAAATATATACATAAACAATATTATAATTATTATTCCAGCTCTTCTATTGGCAGTATAGAAATCTTTTGTACCGGCCTTGTAAGTTGATTGGTTGCCGTCTGTATGATCACATTCCGCACTAGTCCGTCCCTGCTTGGTATCAACTTTAGGTTACGCCCCATCGCCCACGCTAATGGTGGGAAATTCTCGCTCTTAATTATACATAATTGTCCCTCCTTCAAACCATATTTCTCTTTACTCCATTTTTTCCGCTCATAGAGAGTGGATAAATATTCTTCCTTCCATCTTTCCCAAAAATGTTCAAGCATCGTCTTTCGTTCTTTCTACAATTTTATGCCCTTCGTCTTTGCAAGCTCATTAGTTGCAAAGGGCTCACCAATCAGAAAATGTCCCGGTGTTAGCGCCTGCAAGTCACTCGGATCATCACTCAATGGATATAATGGCCTTGAATTTAGAGTTGCTTCTACACCTGCAAGTAGAGTTAAAAAATGTAAGTACCTTCGCCCTAACTATCCTTGTCAAATGAAATTTCATTGACTTAACCGCTGGCTCATAAAAACCACCCTGATGTGGCGCCGCAGAAGTCATAAACTTCCATTCCGTCCCTTTCAAACATAAATGTTTCAAAGTATCCTTCACGAACCAATGCTCCCTTGCCTTCCGTAATTCCTTCTCTGCTCCGGCAAAGGCTGTGCCATTGTCACTTTATAACCTTTCGCATCTTCCCCTTCTAGCTATAAATCTTTCAAAATACGCAATGAATGCAACCGATGTGAGATCTGACACTATATCGATATGCACCGCCCTTGTCTTAAGACAAACAAAAATTGAAACCCAACATTTCTGTCTTATGATTTGCTCGCCTGCTCTATCTATCATTTTAATTTCAAATGGCCTTGCATAGTCTACCCCTGTGTGTAGAAAAGCCTTTCCTGTCGTAACTCTCTCCGCTGGTAAATCAGCCATCAACTGTTCTTCAAAGCGATGATTATACCTAACACAAACCAAACACTTATGGATATAGTTTCGCAACTCACTCCTTACCTTCGGAATCCAGAACCTTTGCCTAATGTATTGCTATTACATCATAACCTGCACTGCTCCATGTTTTGTTGCCCTATGAGCACTATCCATAATCAACCAAGCCAATCGAGAACCACTCGGTACAATTGCTGGATGCCTTCTCTCAAATTCCAACTCAGCCCTCTCCAACCTTCCTCCTCCTCTCAATATTCCTTTCCCATCTACCATTGGTTTCAATTACTGAATCCTGCTCTTATCAGGTAAACACCTGTCGTTCTCTATGCAAATAATCTCTTTGCCAAAATACCTTTCTTGTTCCTTCCGTAGTAGATAATGATTTGCTTCCGTCTTCTCTTCAGAAGATGGTTGATTAACTATTCCTTCATTACCCTTCGTACCTTCTCTTCTCTCATGTTGACGTCGAGAACGTCTCTGTCTCTTCCCATACCTTCTTTCATCCTCCTTACGTTGTTCTATCTTAGCTCTAGTTACCTTGATAAAACGAAATACATAACTTGTTATGTTAATTACCTTTTCTAAAGTAGATGCGTATTCTGTTATTGGAACACTCTCTCCCCATCCTTTCACGTGTATACATAACGGTTCCGAGAACTTAGTTGTTATGAAAACCTTCATCTCATCCCTCCCCACATCTGAAACATTTACCACAAACTTTTCAGATTTCCAACTTGTTCGAGGTTCTGATAGCCATTCTGGACCATGCAGCCATAACTTATTGTCTACTAACAAAGATGGTTTCATTCCCCTACTCAAAAGATCTGCTGGGTTCTCTTTTGTACGTACATGCTTCCATCTCCTTGCCTCCGTATTAGTTTGTATTGACGCAACTCGATTTGCCACAAACGTCTTAAGATCACAAAGTAATTTGTTTATCCAATGTAATGCGACGAGTGAGTCTGTCCAGAGATTATACTCTTTGCCTTCCCATTCCATTGCCTTAATGACACTATCCACTAACCTTCCCAGCAGCTCAGCTGCCGCCAGCTCTATTCCCGGTACCGTGACCGTCTTTAATGGTGCTACACGTGTCCTTGCCGTCAATAAACCTGCATAAATCTTTCCATCAGCACTTATCGTTCTGACGTATATCACTGCCCCATATGCTCTTTCAGACGCATCTGAAAACCCATGTATTTCTTTCCGTGTACCTTCTAATGTACCAATCCATCTGGCGATTCTCACATTTTCTAAAAGTGACATCTCTTTCCAAAAATCTCTCCACCTGCCTTCAATGCCTTCCGGTAGATTCTCATCCCATTCAATGTTTAATCGCCATATATCTTGTATGAGGATTTTTCAGATGATCGTAACGGGAGCTATGAACCCATTAGGATCGTATAATTGCGCGACACAACTTACAATCTTCCTTTTTGTCATTACCTGCTCAGTCGCTGGCGTTTTTACCACGAATGTGAACTGATCCTTCTTCAACAACCATTTGATGCCCAATATCGATGCTTTATCATCTTCTTGGAACACAATTGCCTCCTGCTCTTCAAGATTCATGTCCTTTATTAAGTTTTCAGAATTAGATTTCCATTTCCTTAATTCAAAAGCTGCACCCTTCAACACGTGATCAATTTATTTCGATAATTGAATTGCCTTCTGTTCGGAATCAGCACCCGTCGTGCAGTCATCCATATAAAAATCTTCGTAATTGCCTTCGCTGCCTTCGGAAATTGTATTTCTGCTTCCCTCGCACATTGTATTAGAGCCCTCACCGCATGGTATGCAGATGAGGTCATTCCGTACGTGACTACTGTCAGCCAGTACTCCTTCAGCTTTTCGTTTGAGTTTTCTCTCCAAAATATTCTTTGGAGATCCCATTGTTCCTCCGCTACCTTCACCATACGAAACATCATCTTGATGTCCGCACTAATTGCAATCCATTAAAATTTCGTGTAAATCTTTTTGCAATTTCTCTCCCAACATTTGCGCTTCATTAAGTGATATACCCCTCAGTGTTTTGCAGCTAGCATCAAATACTACCCTGAACTTTTTCGTTACACAATGATGTTGTATGTGATAAGTAGCTTGCCCTTGAGACATACCAGTTACTGGTGTCATGTGCCCTATACTCTCGTATTCTCGCATAAGTTCGACATATTTACTTTTGAGATCCGCGTCCCCTTCCAATTTTCTTTCCAGCGCGAAGAATCTTCTTCTTGCTATGATTTCTGAACTTCCAATATTACCTGCAGATTCCTTCAATGGAATCGTCTGATTTATCATGACTATATGTGTCAATGAAATTTCTCTCTACCTGCTCCTGCTCTTCTGACCTGCTCAATGACATATATTGATGTCCGTGCAACAAATGTCCAGGTAGGCCATACCACAATAGTTTTGTTTGTCCACTGAAGGAGCTCAAGAAGGCGGAGGCATCAGTCATGCATGTTCAGGAGAAGGCTGTCAAGCGGAAGGGTAATCAACCCGGGGGTAGTAAGGCGAAGGCAGATTGACAACCACCGCCACTGGAGAAACGTTCCCGGTTGGACAGTGGAAGGCTGGAAGGTACGAAGGAGGAAATAGAATCGGAATCTGAAGGCAAATCGTCGTGGGCGGATTTCAAAAGAAAAAACCTGCAATTTACATAATAAAGACAAAGGTAAAAATTATTCGGTTCTTTCAATTAATGATAGGGTAGAGAAGGTTACCTTGATGCCTACGGCACAGGTAAGGATAGAGATGGATGGGAAGAAGTATGGTCCTATTAGGGCGCTGCTGGATACGGGGGCACAGCCCAACTTGATAAGTTATGAACTACAGCAGGAATTGTCAATACCGAATGTGCCGGTGATACAAAGACTAGTTGGATTGGAAGGTGAACCCTTTCAAATTAGATACAAAACCATTCTGAGGGTGAGTCCATGGTTAAGCTCACAGGATTCGGTAGAGCAAGAGTTTTACATTTTTTCGAAGGAAAGCAAATGGCAACCAACTTTTCCTATACACAACTTGGAATTGTCACGAATGGACATTTCGGGTCGACCTTTGGCAGATCCTGAATATTGGAAGGCAGGGAAGCTAAATATGCTATAAGGGTGTACGGTAATGGCAGAAGCTTTTATCTCTGTCCTAGGGCGAAAGGTATGTGGTACTTTGTGTATAGAAAAAATCTTTGGTAATGTTATATTAGGAGAATATGAAGGTGGACAGAGGGAAAAGGGAAATGAACTAGGATTGCAGGTCGTGTGCTTGGATAATACCCAGTTGCACGAGTCACTTAAATGGTTATGGCAATTAGATGATATATATAATGATATATAACCTTCAACATCGACCGCAGATTACCAATACTCATGCAGTTCGATACAGCTGTATTTAATTAGCAATAACTCTCTGAATTCCATAGTTGACTGAATTTTCTGATTTCAATGAGGATTTAAAAGCAATTAGTTGTTCAAAAAGATCAACTGACAGGTCCTCATTGTATTTAGCAACCTGCTTCCTTTTCATTTTTTTCATTTGAAAAGGATGAAAGTTTTTCTGGTTGTTAAACTTCAAATAAATTACTTAGATCATAGAGGCTGTGAAATCTTTGTTCAGTTTGAGAAATCAATATCTAAGCAGCAATATAGTAAACACTGACTTTGAAGTAAGAATCCGGGTCGGATATTCTCTCGTCAAAATTCGTCAAAAAAGCGTTTCGGTATTTTCCTTCTTTTATTTTTAAAGACAGTTGTTACCCCGCACTCTTTTTTGAAATCTCTGGACTCAGTAAGAAAACTTAAGAATGATTTTTGATTTCTTAATTCTATTTAAAATATAACTTAGTAAAATACTTGCATTTTGTAAATTATTGTCTTTATGCTGAGACTTTGGACACATGGCTAATGATTTCGAATAGCGAAGAAAAAACGAGACCAATACAATGAATTCGTAGCTCTCTAAAATGTTAATTATATTTGGCTTTCATCACGTTCATCTTTTTTTTTTTTAAACTAAATTAAGTTGGAAATGCTCTCATTATTAATGAATAATATTTCCCTACAGCGAATAAAGCGTCATATCTTGATGACCATCTACAGTAGGGCAAACCCTTTTAAGTGTAATTTTATATTCGTCAGATGACTCGTTATTCAACATTGACCACCTATTATGCTATTGCCAAAAAAGTATATATTTTTTCGAAATTGTCAATAAAATTTGACACTTCTAGGACTTGATTTGTAGCATCAATGACTGGTGCAGTGCATCAAAAAAAAAAAAAAACACATTTTTTTGTTGGTGTGTAGATTCGTGCATCTATGAGAATTTCATTCAGAAAATTTTCACTTGCGTTGGCCTGTAGGTACATGTACATAGGTATATGAAAAAAAAATGAAAGAAAACAAATTTTTTGTAAGGGGTTTAGCAAAAAAATACCTGCCAAGAAAAGACATTTTTTTATTTATTAATTTTGTTTTAAATGTATTTCAGTTTCTTACAAACTTATCTCGGTTCGGGGGCCCCTGTATCTCGGGGGCCACGTAAAGTTGATACGGCTGATACCGCGGTAGCTACGCCCCTGGATAGGACTTCGTCGGCATAAAACGTGCTGGCTCTTACTATGACTGGCTCTTACTATCAGGACCACCGCCACCATCAACAGGACCAGACTCAAGGATCAGTTAGGTATTTTCTCTTTTCTCGGTTAACTCTTGGTTACCTAGCCTACTGCATCTTATACAATATAGATTTTAAGATTTGGATTGAAGAAGCACATTTTGTATGTAGATATGGTGAAATGTTAATGTGTTTTCATTGTAGTATAGGTGACAGCAAGAAATTGACATGAATCACTTATTTAAATGTTTTACGTGAGGGTTGAGCTATGCCACTGTGAGACAATATTATTCATCAAAGAAGAGCTTTTTTTCTGCGTAAGAATTCTCCTTCTACTGTTAGACCGTATAAGAGTAAAGGTGGGTGGTTACTTTTACTACGATTTGAAGGTATAGCAATGTTTTAAAAACGTCTGGAGAAGGATTTATTTTTAGATACTTCAAATGGTTTAAATGCGTAGGTACTTAATTGGAAACCTTTTTTTTTGTTGAATAACAATTCATTGAGTTTAACTATAAGTATTTTGCCATGATGAATATTTTAATTATTTTCAAATGATATTTAAGCTGCACGTGACATTGAACCGGGATTTTTCATATATGCAGATGCTTGTTTTCTCCTCTAAGATTGTCCATCCAATTTTCTTTAATATGAGAAAAAGACATATCCAAAAATGACATTTTCTGAACCCGTATGAATCACACCCAAAAGAAAAGTTGTTCACCAGTATACCTACATATTTTCGTATTTGTGTATTGTTTCGGTGTTTTTTTTAGCATAGAAATGGATGCAAATTACAAACTTAAATCACGAATAGTCCATCAACAGGTATCTATATGTATATCAAGTTTTTTTTTAATAGGAAATTGGGAATAATGGTTTTCTTTGAGCCCGATAGGTTAATATAGGTAGCATCAACCAATAACCTATCAGATCGTAAATATCGAGTTTTGTTTTGGTCTTCTATATCAGATCCTTTCATTACTCCACTTTTAGTTTACACTCCAGATCACTAGTATAAATGAACTCAGTTCAATGCTTAAACGAAACTGAGGGTTAATCAAGCGTCCCTCAAGGCAGCCATTTAGGGGCCTATTGTTTTTATTTTTGTATCTACTTTTTTTTATTGGAATCAGTTATAAGGCATTCGGAAATTATTTCTACCTACCTACCTATTTTTAGACTAATTACGTCACTCAATAGAACGTCTTGGATGCTTTCTTTGTATGGTGTTAAAGAAAAACAATTTAGAACAATTATGAAAACATAATTTCTAGGGCAAATTCTCCTCCTGGTTTCATCAAGCTTTGTTTTATAATATACCGAGAGCTGTCAACGGTTTTTTTCTACAACGTCGATACATGGATGAAACTTTGGTCACATAAAGATTGAGAGCCATCAAAAACAAAAACCTCAATATTCCACTTCGCTACAGAAGCTTAGGTTTCTAAAAAAAAAGACTAAGGACATTTTCAACAGAATTCGGGAGAATGCTATTTTGTATTTGGCGGTCGTGAATCTTCAGTGCCCAAATTATTGCAATTATTTTAGTTCCAAGAATCTGCAGCCCCGAAATGTGGCGTGATAGAGGAACACTGCGAACCTGAAAATTAGGCGTGTGAAGGTGCATGCAGCTAGGTTAAGACCGAACTGACTGAACTTGCTTGTTGGCCCAGCCAGACCTAAAATAAACAACCTAGACCTTACCCGGGGCTTAGACAAGCGAGTAGAACTAGTAGCGTTTATGTGTGTTAGTGTATCAGAACACGAGAGAGCCAACTAGTAGCCCAAATAGTATAATATTTTTGCCTGCGATTAGCCTGCCTACGAGTGTAGTGTATTTTTTTCATTTATTTGTTTTGTTTCCATAGTTTCCATAATTTGTATATTTTTCTGTATGAAATATTTATAAAAAATCATACTAGTTGACAAAACGCGCAGAGAGCTACTAGTTACACATACATCCATAAAACTAACACCATGATACAAATGCTACTAGTTCTACTCGCTTGTCTAAACCCCGGGTTAACTAAATAACCTAGACCTAGACTCAAAAATAAATTCGCAAGGTTGCATAAAAATGGAATAATTCACTAGCCATCAGCATTAAAAACAGGATCAATTTTGTGGGACAATAGCGTCAGTCAAAACTATTTAATCTTCGACAATAGCAATGCTCTTTCCAGCTCGCATAGACAAAAAAAAACATATGTGTGAGGCCTGGCACTAGGGTTCCTGTTAAGGATAACCCTTTTTGATCTGTTTCATGACAATGCTTTATCGGGGGAATTGGGAAGGTACAGCAGATTTCTATGAGGTCTGGTTCCCTTGAATTCTGGTTGTGAAAAAGCTCTTCCCATGGGTTCGCGAGAATATAACATTTCATGACTCGTGATAGCAAATTTTTCCAATACAACATAAAACTATATTATTTCTGAAAATGTAAATGCAGTTAGAACAACAGATATTTTGGGAGAGTTGATTCCCAAGAACCACAGCTCTATGGTGAAGCATATTTTTGGAAACCCTGGAGCCTGGATCCAGAAAACACTTCACAATCTTTCGAAATGACAATGCTCTATTTAGCATTTCGAATTTATTGTTTGCTATATTTTTTGGAGGACTGATTCCCGGGAATCTTTTATTATTTTATTTGTACTGCAAAGAGCTTTCCAGCAATTTAAACAACAGATTATTGATTAGACGCCTGGTTCCAGTGATCTTTTAGAAATGTATTTTTCATGCACATTTTTCTGGGAACAAATGATATTTGTGACGATTGGTTCCCGGGAACCCTTTTAAATATTTGTTCATGACAATGCAATACCCACCTCTTAAAACAATGCATGTGCGTGGCGCCTAGGTTTCTGATAACCTTTTATGGTATTTAACACATATCCTCCTGACCTATAGCATTATGAATAACTAATAGATTTGTATAAGGCAGGAAGGTTATTTAATGCCTGGGTTCCACGAACCTTTTATACATTGGAATATCCTTGGCAATGGAAACGCTAATTTGAAGACAAGATTTTTATGTGAAGCTTGAAAACCTTCTGTCATCTTAATAAGTCAAACAAGTTAGACCATTCATTAAAATAAATCTTTTTGTTTAAAATGTTCGTTTTAACTGTCCGCCATTTTTCTTTCATTGCAGTTAACGATCTTCCTCGAATATAGATCCATTGCAAAGAAACTAAATGCTAGTCAAGCATTCGACAACACATGGCACTCAGATCTTGAATTAGAGAACGAACTCAAAGTCGGGTTGGTCAGATTGGTCGACTTGTTTGCGGACGTGGGATGGCGGTTTGGCCCAGCAAATCCAAAGATTACCCAAACTTAATGGATGCAAGGGTGATACGAATCGGTTTAGAATGTGCAACATGCAGCCATGTCCCGAACAACAGGACTTCCGGGCGCATTAATGCGCCGCTTACAATGACTCACCATACGATGGTACACTGTATACTTGGACAACGCACTACGATTAGGTAGAGCCTTGTGCTTTAACATACAGGTAAGTGGAGGAAATAGAGAGGGCTGTAAAAAACAGAGACTTAAACTTAAAAAAAAAAAAAAAAAACAACACACAGCAAATTACCGCTGAAAGTTTCACGCGAAGTGTAAAACTGCAGACACTCTATAAACAAACGTTTCTGAATGCAAAGTGAAGCGCTCTGCGTTGTGGGGAGGGACCTGTATCTGCAGGAGGGCTCTGTAATGAGGAATGTGGGACCGAGAGTATGCAGCAAAAGTCATCAACAATATCCCGTTTGTTTTAAATGCAGCAGAAGGCTCTTGGCGAATTTCCTTTGTTAAGTAGCGAACTATCCAGGCTATAAGAGAGTTGCACTGTTCGACGGGGGGTAGGTAAGCGTTGTGTGTACTTCAAGTGGAGTTAGCAACACGCTAATACGACTTCGACTACGACTACGGATGTTGCATGCCATATTGATTGCCTTGAAACATTTAACCGCCCCTCTCCGCTTACCAAACCCAACCTATTCCCCCATTTTAAATGGCCTACATACAGCTCCCATCATCAGCTACTGTAACGAGCCAGAGAGTGCTTCTGCTTCTGTTTCTGCAATTGCTCCTCGGTTGCCGTAGCGGTTACATATAATATGAAACTATATATTAAGGACGAAGCGTGCAATCATTTTGCAACTTTCACCGCTCGCGCTTGGTTTATTCAGTGTCCTGGTTTTGTTTGCTTTTGTGTTGTAGTTAAAATATTCACAGTTATATACACTCTATGACTCGTTAACTGAATTCATTTAATGTAAAATGGGATTGTTTTTTCTCTTTCTCCATTTTTCCGTTTCTTTTGTTTTCTCGCATTTTTTTTATGGATGTGGTTGACGCTGGGTTGTTAAATAAAGGGGGATACCTGCACATCTCTCTGAGCACTGCCAGAGGTTGATGGTGGCGGTGTGACTGGCCTAGATTAGTCGGAACACTGTGATGAGCCAAGTGTCATTGTGCAACTGGCAGGCAGAGTACAAGATGGAACTCGGTGTCGTGCCGGAAGTGTTGATATATGCCTCCAGGGCAAATGTCAGGTGAGCGAGATAAAAATTATTTTTGTTTTTATTTATTATTATATTTTTTTTTTTTTGTTCTCTTCTCCGAATGGACTTTTTGTGTGGAAGGTTGATTGGCGTATTATAAATAAGTTAATTCTCATTGTTGAGAATAAATTAAAGAATTTTTTTTTGTTTATTTTTTTGTTGGGGTTTTAATTATCAATTACCTACTTTGAAAAACTGAATGGATAATGTGTGTTATGTAAATGAACACCATCAGAGTTAAAATGACTTCACAGAAGTTTTACTTTTAGAAGCAGCATGTAATTGCAGCAGAGATTTAATAAATGTAGCTTTAGCATTCAAATGCGAACTCTTCTTTTGATAAGGGAATGGTGGTTTTAATGGACTCTGATGGTGGCTGATAATTTTTAGAGAATGAAAGAACAGAGTGGATTGGCAAAATCTACATCATCAGATTTTCCATTCTCATATGCTGGGTAACCCCGACTCGTACCGAGCGATTTCTATGTCAGAAAGCTTAGCGGACTTTTTTTTTTAAATTAGGCTCCGACCCGTAAATGGTCACGGCAGCTTTCCATCTTCATAGAAGATAGAACTCAAGGCTCTTGCTTCCAATCATCCATCTTGTCCAAGCACTTTGGTATCCACGATGGTTTGGGTCCTGAAACCGAAGGAGGGAGGTTTGGACTCCCTTATGACCTTGATCATGGGGGCTGGAAGTCGAAGATTTTTTTGTGTTCGATAACTAGTTGCCATTTATTCGATGAAGTTGTCGGCTTTTGGCTTTTTCGACTACATCCACATCTTGTAAGGTTTAGCCATTTCCCTTAGGGCGACGATTTTTTTCTTTCAAAAGAGTCCAGTAGTATATCAGCTCTTCTTTTCTTCTTATCGTCCAATATACTGAGAGTCAGAGCCGTAAAACCAGAGTGGCATAGCAGTTTATCTAAGTGACTTATAGAACCTGCGCACTTCGTCTTATGCGTTAGGAGTTGCTAAACCGTTTCTTTCGCCAATTTTCAATAGTGTCCTAGGGTAATTCTTCGCTTAAGTTTCACTAAAGTATCATTTGTGAAGTTAGTCTTATCGGCAGGTTTGAAAAGCTCCTTAACTACATCGCGGCCTTGGCCATTTTACCCTAGCTGAGTAGAGTAAGCGTTAAGGTAGCATTACTGTGAACTTTGTATTTTATAAGTCAAGCTGTACAACTAGATCAGTTTTCGTCGATACTTTTCAAGTTACTGATGCGTCGGATACCCGGGTACAATTTGCTCTTTAAGTACCACACGGATTCTCGACTTCTCGGGTAATATCTTCTCGAAGAAAACGGGTGCTCAGTAACCCGGTTGCCCAGTTATGATGGGTACTATGCGGTCGAAGTCAAAAACTTTAATATTGAGCTGAGAGTCAAATCATCAAGCATGCTCCCTTCCAGGCGCGAACGCAGGGGGGGGGGGTTGGTGGATTTCAAACCCCTTACCCCCCGAATTTTTTTCCTGCGTTCGCGCCTGCTCCCTTCTACACATAATTAAGTGATAAGTTAATACATGCACAATGCTTCTTCTCATTTCTATTTTCCAAAAATTTAAATGTCTTATAAAATGTCCCTTGCTTATTAAACAACAACTTGGTGTCAAATATCTTCAGCCTCTCTCATTTTACAAATACAAAATTAACCTTAAATAAATTCATCCAAGTCATTAATTAATAGCCGGAGAGCTGGCAACATATTTTTCGACCTCATCGGTACATGGATGAAACTTTGGTCATAGAAAGATTTGGGGCAGTCAAACACAAAAATGTCACTCTTACACTCCGGGTCAGCGGCTTAGGTCTTATAGTTTTAAAACATTAAAAATAAGGACCTAATCGATCGAACCGGAGTGACAGACTGGTGTTTTTGTATTTGATGGTCACAAATCTTTCTGTGACCAAAATTTCAACCTTTTACGAAGTGAGGTATGTAAGTTAATCGGTCGCTAGTTTTCTGAATAGACCAAGAACTAGCAACGGATGTAGTTGCGTCACAATTATAAAAATTTGATTACTGAGAGACTAATAGCCACTTAATACAAAAACAACAGTCTGCTACTCCGGATCGATCAATAAGGCCCTTATTTTTAATGTTTCAAAAATATAAGACCTAAGCCTCTGACCCGGAGTGTAAAAGTGAAATTTTTGCGCTTGACGGCCCTCAACCTTTCGGTGACCAAGTTTCATCCATGTACCGATGAGGTCAAAAAATATGTTGCCAGCTCTTAGACTATAACTTAACTGGGGCTTAACCACTCTTTACAAAAAAAAAAAAAAACAAAACAAATTTTTAAGAAAAACAACACATGATTGAATAAACATTAAAACAAAACAAAAAAAATGTATTTAACTCATTTACAATTCTAATACCTTGTTAGTAGCAGACTCTTATGCCTCAGAGGGAATATATACACTTCCCTACAAATGTGGAAGAAAAGTAAAACAAAACAAGAAGTACCCCTTACCGCAATTTCAATTTACATTCTTCTGCGGCAAATCGCCTAACGCAACATAAATGTTAACATCTCTCACATCCTGCAATCCCCTTAGGGACTTTTCCAACAAAAAAAAAAAACTCAAAACAAAATAATTGTCTATGGTTTGAAGAAAAAATATAAACAAATATATAACAAGTCTTACAATGACATTCCTTGGAGAAAAATAAAAAAAAGAATGCCGTGATTAGGTCTCATTTGCTTCAAGGAGTTTCAAGCAAGAACTTTTTGTCAAACTTACCAAATATAAAAAAAGAACAAACAAAATGCTCATTACCACCCCAAACTGCAAACCAAACTCTCTCTCTCTCAAAAAAAAAAAAAAACTATAGGTACATATCAATCGATTTATATGCCAAAAGGCAAAATCTAGGAGTAGAGTACAGTAGGTACGTACGGTACAGGTACACGGCTGTGCACAATGAGGAGCATAAATCAAACCACAATTTGCCAAATAATTCGGCCAAAGTTATTCATTATTTCAAACAGGAATTTAAATAATGACAACATGTCTCAAGGAAAACAAAGCACTTTCTCGTCAAAAAATTGTCGCACTCGAGGCCACCCCACTAAATGGCGCCCAACACGAGCTTACCTACATATCTACACAGCTAAAGATTGCTATAAGTAAGGCTGTTTTGTTGGTTTATTTGGAGAGTTGGTTCTCGTCGATATATCGATATCGAGCCTTGTGCGAAGCAATTCATCTATATCATGTTCAGCGCAGAATAATTTTTCAGCTATAACCTATATATTGTGATAAATTATTTGTTATCCTCTTGACTTGATGGAATCGGGTATTACTCGTCTGACAAAGCTAAAAAATAAACACACACACAAAAAATATTATAAATATCGAAAATGCTTTATTTATTCAAAATGTTTTTAGCTTGTTTGTTCTATATCATCGTGTCTTCGTCGTTGCTTGAGCTTGAGGTTCGAAAAACAATCTCTTAGAATGTTCAACAACATGATTTTTTCCTTTCGAGTGTTATCCTTCATCATTTTTCGATATTTATTCCGATTTTATTTTTATATTCCCAATTTTCTGTATTTATTTTTTTTTATAAATTTTTTGTTTTTTCTTCTTTCACCAGTTGGATGTGACCTACCTAAAGATTGGTTCAACGAAAAAGATCGACGCGTGTGGAGTGTGTGGGCGTTAATGGAAATCATGTTCGCAACCAATCTATCGTTGGGAGACAGCACCGATGTCACTTGGTTCAGTTACCTGCGGAGGGGGTAAGTAGCTTGGCGACATGCAAAAAAACCAAATCCATTGAAACTACAAGGGAAGAGAAAATATATTATTTATTTATTTTTGTATGGCGAAAGGAGTTGGGTGGCGCTTCGTGTTCATCTGTTATCACTCGATTCATACGATGATCTGGCAACTTTCGATATATTTTTGGTGGGTGGACTGTCAAAAGTCAATAGTTTTGTGACGAAGACAGTTTAATCAAAAAAAAAATCCAATCTCTTAAAGGTCGAGGTTATGGGTGAATTCGATTTTGTTATTTATTTTTTGAAGGGTACAATATACTAGAGATATTATTTTTGTTTTTAAAAGTTGGGGTTATAGTCAAAGTTGAGGTTCTCATAAATATTGGAATAAAATTGATTTGCAGGCGATTTCAGCATATTTGGCGAGTTATGTATATCTGGATATATTTTCAATATTTGTCCTTGAAAATAAAAGTTGATTACTGTCCACACACAATTTCAAGCTCATTATAATTTTTTCGCAGCCACCTTTTCGAGAAAAACTTTTAAGGAATTAGAAGATAAATTAATTAATTATTCTCTCTTTTCACTACCATCAACTGTGGAAAGTAATAATGTAAATGAATTTCAGTATTTCACGGCATATGGAAAATTCAATTTGTACACCCAAAAAAATAATTGGTGCATATAACTAAAAATGTCGTGCAATTTACGAAACTTTCGTGTTGCAAAACCACGAATGTTTTCCGTAAACTGCACGAATAGGCTTTCGTTAATAGTACAAATATTATTTCAATGAAAATAAAAAAATGTGTACATAAGTAAATACATAAACCGAAACATTTGTATATGCACAAAAAAAACTTTAGTGGCTTGCACGAATTATTTTTTGAATAGTTTGTACAATCTACGAAAATGTTAGATTTGAAATATTGGAAGAGGATAAATTCATTAGTAAATGTAACCACAATTTTGTATTTTTGTTAAATCTTCGAGAAAAATTTAGTTAAATACATGAAATGCTTTTAAACAGGTCAAATACATTCGTACATATAACGAAATGTTTGTGTTTTTGAAAAACATTCAGGAAAAATTCAGGAAAATACACGAAATGCATTTAAATAGTACGAATCCTTTCGTACATATATCACGAAATGTTGGTTTTCTTGCAAAACCTTCATGAAAATTTAGTAAAATACCCGAAATGCATTGAAATAGTACGAATGCACTCGTACATATCACGAAATGTTGGTTTTCTTCCAAAACCTTCAGCAAAAATTTAGTAAAATAAACGAAATGCATTTAAATAGGACAAATGCATTCGTGAATATTACGAAATATTTATTTTTGCAAAAATTGCGGGAAAAATTTTGTAAATTACACGAAATGCATTTAAATAGGACGAATGCATTCGTGAATATTACGAAATTTTTATTTTTGCAAAAATTGCACGGAAAATTTAGTAAAATACACGAAATGCATTTGCAAATATTACGAAACATTTTTATTTTGGCAAAACTTGTAGGAAACATTTAGTAAAATACACGAAATGCATTTAAATGGGACAAATGCATTCGTAAATATCACGAAATTTTTTATTTTCGTAAAAATTGCAGGGACAATTAAGTAAAATACACGAATTGCATCTAAATAGTACGAATGCACTCGTACATATCACGAAATGGTTGCATTTTTGCAAAACCTTTAGGGAAATTTAAGTAAAATACACGAAATGGATTTAAATAGCATACGAATGCACTCGTACATATCATGAAATTTTTGTATTTTTGTAAAACTTGCAGGAAAAATTTAGTAAAATACACGAAATGTATTTAAAAAGTACGAATGCATTCGTGAATATTACGGAATCCTTGTATTTTTGCTAAAGTTGTGGAAACAATTTAGTAAAATGTGTATTTTTTAATTGCTATTGAATATTTTGTCTGTATTGTACGAATTGTTTCCAATTAATTTTAAATAGAATTTTTGGAAAAGTATAATCTTGTTTCTGCTACAGGCGTCGGTCGTTAGAAGCAATTAGGAAATATTAAAGCTGTTTCATAAAACGAAACTTAAAAATGTAAGTTTAACTGAATCGCTTATGCTCTAATTTTTTCTTCCGTGTTAGCTATAAACTTAGGATTTTTGTTAGAAATGGACTTGTCACAGAAATAAATTTATAATTAATGATAGTATCGAATTCACTTACCTACTTACAAGAAGTATTAATGCGATGGTAATAAATATCGGTATTTTCCAATGTAATGTAAGGGCACACACAATTTTTTAACTAAAGTATTTCCAAAATAAGAAACAAATTAAGCTTAGTTTCAAATATTAATTAATAAACAAACAAAATTTTGCACTGAATAAATATTAAAATTAAAAAAATTGAGTTAAGACTTCTTTTCAATTATAAATATTTTCACAGAATTCTTAAACCAATATTATTCACAATGAAAAGAAACTATTTTTCTCTAATAAAAGTTTTATTTGTTTTTTTTTTTCAAAATTAATTAAAAATAGGTGGTCCAAAAAACATCTGAAGGTACCTACTGTTCACTTTTGAAACAAAGTTTTCCAACCATTTTTTAAATTTTGGGAGTAAAACTAGTTTTCTTTTACTTACTAATTTAGATTTGACACAAACACAACGAATAGGGATAGTTAAAACCCACTTTCAAACTGACGTAATTTTCGCACTTTACCTAATAGAACACTATTTCTTGAAATACCCAGATTAAATTATAAGCCCTGGTTGTTGCACTTTTTAGTTAAATACATTTTTCTTTAATGACAAACCTAAACTGTTTGACGTGGACGCGACGCGATTTGTCAAATTTGAAACGCATCATATGCACTATACAATTTAATTTTAACGTTTAACAATTTTTTAAAATTTAAGACAACCAAAATCAAACACTTCTACGTTCGAAACACAAATGATGAACAAAATTCATGTCCGCGATTGCATTTCCAACGTATACTTAACTGTCTAAAGATTACAGACATTTTGTGAATAAAATAATAACTACTATGTGAACAAACTAACAACTTCAGTTAGCTATATACTAACGAAATAATGTATTGATAATCTAAATAAAGATTTTTACTTCAAATTTACAAATTTATTGTAATTTTACTAAATATTTGTAAGCACGATAGTTTATAATAGAAACAAAAAACAAAACCAAACAAAAGTATGTGCCTATTTACATACAAACGATAGAGTACAACGATGTCTTCGATAAATTCACTAAATATTCTTGGTCTTACGAAATAATATGCTAACAACATAGGTATAACCAAAAGCATTCGCTTGCCAACATATAGGTTTATAGAATGCATATAACAAAAGTTTTGATAAATTCACAAAATGTTTGTTATTTTATGAAAGGAAATATGTACAGCAGAGCATTTATCGGGCATTGGCCTTGTTTTGTATAAAGTGGATTGAACGAATTTGTTCGTACAGTTTACTAAAAATTGTTGAAAAGAAGTTTACGAAAGTGCTTCCGTGAATTTTACAAAATGTTTGTAACATAGAATTATTTTCAACTTATTTCAACTACGATAGTTTAGTTTAGTTTACAAAATGTAGGACTTTAAACAAATAGAAGATTTACGAAAGTATTTCGTAGTGATTTTACGAAATATTTCTCTGGGTGTAGGCGTTGATCATATATTTTATTTAGTTGGCTTATTGATTGGTTTAAATCTACGATATTATGTACACATGTTTTGCTTAAAGCCTTTAACTCACTCCTCGTGAAACAAAAAATTAATGCATTCCACAATATTCTTCCAGGCATTATTATAAATGTTTGAGTATGGGATAGTAATGTAGAGGAATTTAATGTTCGTGGACTTATATTCCTCGGTTTAAAATGGAATCCGTGGAACGTATAAAGTTAAAAATTTAATGCGTTGAATTTGTATATGGAATTTTCATTTATTGAACTTGAACTGAGTACTCAGCTAAAAGGAGTGAAACTGCTCATTTCCCGTAAAATATTAAAAAAAAAAAATACAATAAGTTCCACAGTATTTTCAAAGCGTTATTTTTATTTTTTTCAGTACAAAATATTGTCAGCAATTGTGCAATAATATTTGGAAAAATATCATAAATTTTGGAGTTGTGGAACGCGGAGGTCTTTGTATATTCTGATTTCAATTTTGTGTTCATATTTAATTTTCTTACCAACAGTGTCTGATAAGACTTTAAAAAAAAACAATAATTGAACTTCAACAAAAATCGTCACGGGTGAAATTTTAAAATAAATGACTTCGTTAAACATGAAACACATGACTATGTGCCACAATATCGTCTTTCTTAATTCAGAAAATTTCAGAGTTATAACAAGTCAAATTTTAATCAAAGCCTTGTACTCGGGTCGAGTGGAAATAATATTTTCCTACCTTTTTACTTCGAGTGAAAATCTAATATTCATATAAAATTGCCAGCGTGAAATTCTTAACTTTCCATTCAACAGCTTCTAATTCCTTGGAATACCAAGGCTTTTTGATTTATAAATGTAAAATTTCTTCACACCATATGACAGGTATTTTTCCCTTGCTACCCTTTTCTTCAAACTGCATAATGCTAACAGACGAAGATTGTGGAATGCATTAATTTTCCATTTCACTCCAAATGAGTACTAGACTTGAAGTTGAAAATAATTTTTCAACAATAAGCGGTGGAATGTTAATTAAAAATTTCAACCTTTAGTTATTATAAATGAATTTCACTCCAACCCAAACTGTGCATAATTTTTTTCTAAAAACAAAATTCTTATTAAAGCTCAGCAACCACCTTTAAAATTGGATGAAAAGTCAATCCACATTCTTCTTCCAATGGACATAAGCTGTAGAATTTAAAATTTAAAATTACACGCTGTCGATTCCTTATGAATTTTTAATCTTCACTTATATTTTAGGTTTACTAGGCTTTAGCGTATTTTATATGAGATATATTCTATATTTATTATAGGATGTTGGAATAACAAAAAGAATAACGGTGGTCATTTTTGATAAATTTTACTAAACATAATTCATTTTCCAAAGGTCTCTTCTTTGATTTTTATTTCATTCCATTTTTGCTGAAAATTACCCAAAATGGATTGCATCGTCTGTGTTTCTATTATCCCTCTCTTATATTTATTTTTTGTTTAATATGTCGGATTTCCTTCAGAAGCTAACAAAAATTTACAATTTGAAACTCGATCCTCTTCATAGTATTCACGGATATACATAGCTGCGAGGTTATTTAAACAATACATACACTCCAATTCACTCGGTTAAATACAGATTTTTTTCAAAAAACTTTTAACGGTTTCTCCATAGCCTTTTATAATTATGACAAATCTAATTATAGAATTCAATAAGTGTAATATGGTGATTAAGTTCCAGGAAGAATTTTGAATCCTTCTAAAAAGTTGTCACTTCACTTCCATTTGGAAATTTTTTTAAATTCTTAATGAAATGTCTTTAACTTTTTATTATTTGATTTTGCGTATACTATTATTAACCATTTTTAACGGTTTTATGAGTAACTAGGTTGTTTTTCAAGGTGTATTTAAACGAATGACACAAAAAATAAGGTCGATTTTGTGACTAAAATGATTGAAAGAGCCATAGGACTAACAATTTTTTAGAAGGACTCAATATTCTTCCTGGATCTTAGTCACCATATTACACTTATTGAATTCTATAATTAGATTTTTCATAATTATAAAAGGTTATGGAGAAATCGTTAAAAGTTTTTTTAAAAAAATTTGTATTTAAAGGAGTGAATTGGAGTGTACATTTGCTATACCAACCAACCCACCCCACCGCCCGCCACCATCCCATCATCATAATATTTATGGTTTTTCATTTAAAATCTATTGACTTCTGCCTCGTATATTCGTACCTCTACATATATGATATATGAACCAAGCGATTTTCATCGTCATAAAACGTCTAAAAATATGATATTTTTCCTCGACGGAGTTAAGAAGGGATACAATTTTACGCCCGACCGCCTCCCTACAAATCCCATCAGCACTTAAAGGTTATAATACCCTATACGAGAATTGGATATAGGAGTCGTGCTTAAAGGTATTTTGTTCTAACCGTTGCGTTGCTCGGGAATAATGACCTTCGAAAAGGTAAATACAATGCGTGTGTTTTGATAAAGAGGGTTTAATAAGTAGTCGCTCGACATGATTGTTGATAGGCTGCTGATATATTAAATAGGAGTTGAATTTTCATGAAACAATATAAAAAGAGTGCAGTAGAGTAGGTATAACTCGCTAATGTGTATTGAGACTACTTGTGATTCTTGTTAAAAAGAGAGGTAAATGGGGTTTGTTCACTTTGTTTTGTAAGTGCTATACCTTTATATGATGGAATTTATTAGTAAAAGGTGTGATTAATTTTTGTTTTTTTTTTCGAGTATATGATTTATGATTTGAATTTTTGAAAGGTTTGTTATAAATGTTCATAGGACGAGCGACCATTAATTAGAAAAGAAAACATTTTCACTTCGACTTTTACCTAAAAGTTCTGAAAAAAGTAGGTACATGACCCTCTTTTTTGTATGGAATAAGAAATGATTCTTTTGAATTAATAAAGGAAATCACCAAGCCAAGTAAGACAAGTAAAAATGAGAGTAGGTGTAGGTAGGGTGGTAGGGATAAACTCCTACTAAACAATGAGATGTGACATTATACTCCAGTGCATGACATGAGTTTTCCAACTACAATTTTTGTGTTAAGTATATTCACTTATCATGGGATTTTTACTCATGAACACAACTGTTAAGGTTTTCCATTAGACTGATGCCTTTTTTTGTTACAGGTTCAGTTAACTCTGCTTAACGTGAGCACCATGATTTAAAAAAAATTTGTTTGAGTTGCGTAGTTTTCTTAAAACTAATGTCACCTTAACATTTTGTTTGTTTCAGATAATCATTTTCTTCAGTTAATCCGCTTAACTGTATTCTTATGAGTTTTAGGTGATTAAGTGAAAATCCATCTGAAAACGCCATTTTGAAAATTATCGGAGCGGTTTATACTTAACATACAGTAATTAACTTACTTAACTTAATCTTGTCAAACAAAGTTGTAGAACGTTTTAATTTTCATATTCCGGAATGGTTGCTGTTTTAGCTTTGAAATTTTCAGCAATATATTTTTCAAAACTGTTCTTAAAGGATCTTGCCTACGCAACTTGATACAAAATTAAAATTTCATACAAAATCGTCATCGTGTAAAACTTAACTTTACATTCAATTGATTTATTGTTAAATAGAAGCTTATTTGACTATCAAATGCACTTCTTTTTGCATTGAAATTATCCACTACAAGATTGTGGATCGCATTGATTTTTCATTTCGTGTGAGAAAATTATCAGGATTTAAATCCTAGTACTCAAATGGCCATTATGTAAAACGTTTGATTTTAAGATAATAAGGCCCCAGTTATAGCTATCATTGGAAAACATCATTGAAAATGTTAGCTGTTGATTTTGAGGCCCTTCGAATGTTTTATTATTGAATATTTAAATGCAGAAATATATCTTACGGCTTCAAAATTATTTCTCCTAAAAAAAAAAATCATTTTGACCTAATATCTTCTCCATAAAGTAACTTTTAATTTTTTCAATGATCATTGGTAAGGTAGTCTGCAGTTAAGAAACAATTTACATTTATCAATAAATAAGCAATAAATATGTGGAATTTTAAACACTTCATGTCAACGATTTTGTATATAAATATTCAATTTTCAATTGGACTTTTCCTAAAGAAGAAAATGTCACGCTAAAACAGCATGTTTCAATAAAAATTGAAAGTATAATTAAAAACGGATACTTTCCACAATGTATTGTTTGTGAGTGAATAGTACAATAATTACAATTGTATCAATTTTCACTATACAAACATGTAAAATTGAGCATGGGATTAAAGCTGCTGCATTAAAGGCGAATTTTACCTTTGACAATCAATTTACTTTGTTTTTAAAAAGACGGTTTGGATTGTAAAGTTAGAACTTCACGTTGAACGACGATTTTGTATGGCCATTCCATTTTTATTCGAGCTCTGTTCTAGGCTTAAGACCTTCTCGAATCTCGAGCTCACAAATCTAAATAAGTAGTCAAGCACTATATGACTACATCGGTTAAATAATTGTTAAAATTAATTCTAAGATTGAATTTAGTCAACAAATCAATTTATTTTATAAATTAAAGCTGTGGAGGGTATTGGATTTTAACCTCTTACTATCTCTTAACAATTTACTAAAGTTAAAATCACAAAATGGTTACTTTAGCTTTTAGCAATTTGCTAAATCCACACGATATCTGTCATTTTCCTCAAAAAAAATGTAACATATTGATTTTCAATTAAAATTTCAAAGATGTACATACCTATATAAATATATTGGTTAAAAATTTTAAACGATTTAGTAAATTGTTAAAGCCATTTTAGTAAGTTACTAAGCGGATTGGATTTTAACCTCTTACTATCTCTTAACAATTTACTAAATTTAAAATCACAAAATGGTTACTTTAGCTTTTAGCAATTTGCTAAATCCACACGACATCTGTCATTTTCCTCAAAAAAAATGTCTTACCCATTTTAATTGGAAAAGTGAATTGTGTTTTTTTTTTTGTATGATTCGTAGGCTTTAATTGTTTTTTAAAGTAAACTAGGTGACCCAGCGAACTTCGTTCCGCCTAAATTCATTTATGTAACCCGGGGCTTACCCGGGGCTTACCTGGCGTTTAGACAAGCGAGAAGAACTAGTAGCGTTTATGTGTGTTAGTGTATCAGAACACGAGAGAGCCAACTAGTAGCCCAAATAGTATAATATTTTTGCCTGCGAGTAGCCTGCCAGTTATCCTACTAGTGTAGTGTATTTTTTTCATTTATTTGTTTTGTTTCCATAGTTTCCATAATTTGTATATTTTTCTGTATGAAATATCTTTAAAAAATCATACTAGTTGACAAAACGCGCAGAGAGCTACTAGTCACACATACATCAATAAAACTAACACTATAATACAAATGCTACTAGTTCTACTTGCTTGTCTAAGCCCCGGGTAAGGTAAATAACAATTCCGAGCATGATATATACAATGATGTTTCATGTAATTCGGTCAATTGAAATTCTGTATTCTAAAGTTTTATTAAATACAGTAAAATAACTAAATTAAAATGACTTGGCGTGTCGGCCAACCTTCGTCTTCTTTACTGAAGAGCTTTAATGGTAAAAAACATTTTTCGTTTTATATTCAGGCGCGTACACATACAAAGCGGTAGGTTTGCCGATACGTGAGCACGCCACATACAACTGACCATGTAAGAAACATGGGAATTCAAGATTGATGCCACAAACATCCAGCGATTGTCCTTACGAATTATTTATTGTCAATTGTCATAGCAAAAACCAGATGCACTGTAAATTGAAGACGCTTAAATACGAATGGCAAATCGTTCAGAATAAGCGGAATCCGTGGAATGAGAAAATCTTCGCCTTTGAATTTTCCCCTCAAAATCGTGGCTTGAATATAAGATTTGATTTGATGCACTTCACAATCAAATGCGTTCCGTTAAAAAGTTTTGGTGCATTGAGGTTGCGCAGAAAAATTATAACTGATCCGTCTTTCAATTTTAAATTGTGTGGTGAAAAGCCTGGAACATCCAAAGAATTCAAAAATTCCGTGGGATAGTTGGTGGCTTCGTTTTCATCCATCACGGATTTGAATAAATTAACTCACCGACGATTTGATTTTGAATGACAGAATTCAAATGATCGACATTCTTGTTTTTCGCAACCAAAATCGCGCGTGAACTCAGCCAATCATTGTTAACATAATTTTGAGTGAAATTCGGAAAAATATTCGCGATGAGCTCTTCCGGCGTTGTTGTAAAGTATCAAAACTTCGATGGAAATTCAACAAGGCCGGTGACTAAGTCCACTGGTATCACGCCATTGCCCATCGCCAATAAATTGACTGGAGAAATCTGCAGCGAACTGGTCATTTCGTAAAGCGACTCCTATTTTTTATTTTCAATTGCAATTTCTCCACGTATTGCAATAAATCCGATGCTCTCAGGCCCTTCCTGGGGCCAATACGAATTTATCAAGCCCTAAATCGTCCAAATCAAGTAACCGTTCTCGAGTTATGCACTAAAAACCGGATGTTCCCGGATTGTCAATTTTTCTTGAAATTTTAGGGGATTTTCTTCCAGTTTCCTATGCCCTCCTTGAACTAATACGAATTTATCAAGGCCCTTAATAGTTAAAATCGAAGTAACCGTTCTCGAGTTATGCATTAAATCTGGATGTTCCCTGTTTTCCAATTTTCCTGGAAATTTTTTCGGGATTTTCCTCCCAGTGTCCTATGTCCTTTCTTGAGCCACCAAGCCCTTAATCGTGAAAATCGAGGAAACCGTTCTCGAGATATGCATTTAAAAGAGGATGATCACTGATTTCCAATTTTCCTGAACATTTTTCGGGATTTTTCTTCGGTGTCCTATGTCCTTCCTTGGGTCAATACGAATTCATCAAGCCTAAAATCGTGAAAATCGAATGATCCGTTCTCGAGTTATGCGCGCACACACGGATGACATTTCTTTTTTATATATATAGATAGAGAATATAAAATAGGTAGTATAAAATGTTTTCGGAAGACGAAGATTTCGATATATTTGAAGATTCAGCGTTGGTTGTGCAGAAAAGTGCGAAGCTTTAAATCCCGAGCACATCCTTTTGAAGAGCTGGACGATGGAGAATTTTACTCCACATATAGGTTTGACAAGACAACAGTTCGGTTCTTGATTGAAAACCTAAAAATTCAAGACCGAATTATAAATCGTGGGCTTCCGATTTCACCAGAATTGCAAGTACTAGTTACATTACACTTTTTTGGGCGAAATATTCATCAGGCTGGTGTTGGTAAGTAAAACAACCTAATGGAACATATAGGATATTATATTTGTGCCTATTTTCAACAATAAATCTTAAAGGAGGATTACATGGAATGCTCTAGTCCACAGAGCATTTCGAAACAAATTGCTTCGTTGCTCCCACACTTTATTAAATTTCCGTCATCCACCCAAGGATTGAAGGCTAGAACGGAAGCCTGCCGAGATGAGAGTGGGAATATGGTAGTAGACACACAGTCAGTGCTGAGAATCAGGAAAGAACACTTCTCTAGACTGCTTAATGGCGAAGACAGCCAAGATGCCGCTAATAGGCAGAACGCTCCATTCAACTTGGACGATGATGGCCAAGAGTTCCGTCCACCCGACCTAACCGAAGTTCGGTTGGCGATATCCAAACTTAAGTCGTACAAGGCTGCAGGTGCCGATGGCTTACAAGCCGAACTTTTTAAATCAGCGGGAGATGAATTGGCTAGGAGCATACACCAGCTCATCTGCAAAATTTGGTCGGAGGAAAGTATGCCCGATGAATGGAACCTCGGTATAGTGTGCCCCATCCATAAAAAGGGAGATGTTCTGAAATGTACCAACTACAGAGGAATTAGTCTCCTAAACGTCGCTTATAAAATCTTGTCGGCCATCCTGTGTGACCGCTTAAAACCTTTTGTCAACGATCTGATCGGCCCTTATCAGTGCGGTTTTAGGCCAGGCAAGTCAACCGTCGATCAAATGTTCACACTCCGACAGATTTTAGAAAAATCCCGGGAATTCCAGATCGATACACACCACCTTTTTATCGATTTTAAAGTCGCGTATGATAGCGTAAAAAGGGACGAATTATACAGAGCCATGTCGAGTCTCGGTATCCCTGCCAAACTCGTCCGCTTGTGCAGGATGACGATGGAGAAATCTCGCTGCTGCGTCAAAATTGGTAAGAACACCACCGATTCCTTTGATGTTGAGAAAGGATTGAGGCAAGGCGACGCGTTATCATGCAACCTATTCAACATCGTTCTTGAAGCCATTGTACGCAACGCACATGTCAACACCAGCGGTACAATATATCAAAAGTCCGTTCAATTGCTTGCATATGCGGATGACATAGACATTGTCGGCAGAACGAAGCGAGCTGTGGCAGGGGCATTTGCGAGCATTGAATCGGAGGCGGCTAGAATGGGATTGGCGGTTAATGAGGACAAGACGAAGTATATGCTGTCATCAAGAGAGGAATCTCAACATCGTCGACTCGGGCAAAATATCACGATGGACAGAAGTTGTCAAGGACTTTGTCTACCTGGGCTCCACTATTACATCGCAGAATGACATCAGTGCAGAGATCAAGCGAAGAATTACTCTTGCCAACCGCTGTTTCTTCGGTCTAAGAAGGCATTTAAGTAGTAAGGCCCTCTCTCAGAGAACCAAGGAGACTTTATACAAAACCCTAATCATCCCGATCCTGCTTTATGGGTCAGAAGCATGGACACTGAAAGATTTGGATAAAAATCTGCTAGGGTGCTTTGAGAGGAAGATTCTTTGTGTGATTTTCGGTCCGGTGTGTATCGAAGGAGTATGGAGGAGAAGATTCAACGACGAGCTATACGGGCTATACAGCGACGTTGACCTGGTCAAAAAGCTGAAAATACAGCGGCTGAGATGGCTGGGGCACGTGGAGCGTATGGACAGCAACGCACCTGCCCGACGAGTCTTCGAAATCAACCCCGATGGGGTACGCAGCAGAGGAAGAACCCGTAACAGCTGGCACAATCAAGTGAATGACGACATCAAAGCACTCGGTGTGCGCAACTGGAAGCGGCTAGCTAGGGACAGAGCTGGCTGGAGGGGCTTGTTAGTTGAGGCCGAAGCCCATCCTGGGCTGTGAGTGCCATCAAAAGTAAAGTAAGTAAGTCATCCCCTGCGGGGTTAAACAAAATAAAATCGGAATTTTATAGCATCGGCAGGTTTCCTCATAACTTTACAGAGTGAACTCTTGAAATGTGCATATTTGGAATGTGGTATACGAATTCCAAAAGTATTCCAAAACAAATGTGATTTCTGACTGACTTTTCCCAATTAGCAATTTACTAGTTAGTAAATCGAAAAAAAAAGGTTTAAAATTTCGAAATAGTTAGTAAATTGCTAAATATTTAGAAAATTACTTATTAGTAAACTGCTACGCCCTTAACAATAGGTTGTTTAAGATTTTGCGCCGTTGTTTTTATTTATCATTTAGGTTTCGTTTTAAGTTTATGGCTTGATTAGGTTTAATAACCAATCTGACCATCATCCCTTAAGTTCCTTAAAATAGACATCTGATACTCGAATTGAGAATTAGAAAGGTCTGTAAAGGAGGTTTACATTTAAAAGGACCTCCAATTTTCAGAAGCGTTGAAGCAGTTTTCTTGTAACCCCTTTATAAATACAATATCACGCTTCACTTCAAAAAAAAAACTCTCCACCCATTGTAGAGATAACAAATTTTAACTATTCAATTCATCTTATCTAAATTTATTTGATACCCTAATTTTAAAAGAAAACAATACTCATATTCTATGCTTATAAATTTCAAGGAAAAACTTGAGTAACACAGAAGAAACAAAAAAAAACACCCATCAGATACCTTTTTTTACCTTTAAGATGACAGCAAAAAAAAACTTAAATGTAGGATGTGATGTCATTCGCCAAAGTGTTTTACAATCCATACTAAATGTCATCAGATTAAGGAATAAAATATATCTACTGCCATACCTAGAACCTAACCTTCTTCATAATTTCTTATATAGGAACCTACACAGTTTCAGAAAAATTGTGTTTGGGAGAAGACCTGTTTCTATCGGATAAATCTATGTCATGCAAAGCCTCTTTCACATCCTTACCTTTCATTTTTCTATTGAAAAGTTTAATTTTATTTTTAATTTTTTTTTCTTTCACTTTGATATTTTATAATATTTTTACTCCGAAATCTCGACTAATAAACTCCTTGTTGGGTGTATCAGAGGCAATATTAGAAAAATAAAGAACATAACAAATTAACAATATAATAGTCACATTTAAAAACAAATAAATCCGCTAAGCTGTCGTACAATCTTCATCTGATTTCATGACTACGTTAACTTAATTCCTCCCTGAATGTACATTTACTTAAGTTTTCTTCCATCATTCGTATCACAGAATCAAAGTGAATCAAATCAACCCCAAACACTTTGGGAGGATACCATTACAGAACATTTCTATATAGTCGTTTTTATTTGTCTTTTTTAACCATCAGTGTGTCTATCGATGATCCAAATACCAAAAATGTAAGGAAAAAATTGCCAAACATAGGGTCTAAGAGAAATGTCAAGTACCACTAGAGCTAGTCAGTTTGGCCTGGTGGCAGCGGAAGCTTCGGTAAAGTTCTACCACCCCTTCGATAATCCCCCAAACAACATGCCACCAATATTGTCAAGTTTATTCATTCTTTGACTCCTTTTTTTTCTCCATCGAACCAAAGAGAGATTTCAACCCCCAGAGTCAGTTGATGTCACTTGGCTGAAGTGTGTGACAAGGAACCAGAGAGCGTTGAACAAAAATCATACCTATAGCCAACCCAGCACCACTCATGAGTCAAGGATCCACTCTGTTCCACACTGTTAGAAACAGTGTATGTAATGGGACTAAAACGATTAAAGGTATAAAGACAATTTTCAGATAGTGCATCAGGCTGTATGTCTGTCTGCATCTGTTCGATCTCTTTTAAGAACCACACCATAACCCCCCTAAACTACACACCGTCTCTGGCTGCTAATCGATGAAACGAGCTGTGGCACACAATAATAAGAACTGCATCGAAAAAACTTTAAGCCAAAAAAAAAAACACAACAAAAACCAATAAGCATTCAACTTAAGCCACAACTTAGCGCCTTCTTATGTCCTGGTTTTGGTCTGAGTAGCCGTGTTACAAGGGTAGTAACATGGAAATAGTCACCCTAACTTTGATATGGGAACAACTTCTGCCGTTATTATTCAAAATGTCTTTTTTTTCGTATTTGAAATAAGAAATTATATGTTCCAAAAACGAAATTGATCAATCGATATATCTCCTTCGAAAAGCACCAACCCATGAACCACCAATTCTGCCACAACACAAATTGTCGGAGAAAATATACATATCTATAACAATGTCTTTTCTTTCTTTTTATTTATTTCCTTTTCAACTTTTTACTTTATTTTATTCGATGGAACTTACGATGACGACAAAAAAAAGGATACAAGATGTCCCGACCAACATGCAGAAATCGTGTTACCGGTGTCGAAGTCGAAGACGCCCTGTGCAGTGCAACTAATCGACCTGAGCCATCTGTGCTACTCTGCATTTCTGCAACACAGATACCTGTCCGCCTAAGTAAGTAGACTTTGAAATCAGACCTTATTCTTTATTTTATATCTACCTTCAATCAACAGTATATTTGACAAAAATGAATCTTTAATTTTAAGAAATAATTTAGTCTAAAATGAAGCACTAAGCCTAACCACAATTAATATGTTCCACAAATTTTCTCCCACATTGTTGAAAATAAACTGTGGAATGTATAACTATAAATTTCACATCCGCAATAATTTTGAATGTAAATTCATTTGTGACTCAAGTCACTGAGATAATAATTCTTTAAGGCTAGAACACATTTTTGCTTTGTACTCAGTAAAAGTGAAAAACAGAACCAGTATCGGGAAATTATTAACTTAACAGCTGCTATTTAAAACCAAGGCTTACAAATTGTCTACACTGTAGTAACTTTTTTACTTGTTATTCTATACTCCAAAATATCGCCATAAGAAGACTGTGGAATGCGTTCATTTTTCATTTCACGAAATATTTAAACTAAGATTTAATTGTAAAATTAATCGACCTGATTAGGTAGAAGATTTTGAAGAATATTCAATTTGATCTCAATTGAAATTAAGTCTTATTTGAAAGAAAAACAAAAACGTTCCATTTCTATTCCTAATACTATTTTTCTTAAGCGCGATCACATGAAAGTTATACTACATATAATGATATTGTTTGAAAAATTTCTTTATTTTCAATTGTTCAATTTGAATTTCAAAATAAAAGCTGTGGAATGTACAATTTAATTTTTCACATCAGCTTTTTTGCTTGAATTTTGGATTGTGAAATAATCTACGCATTATTTCACATCATTTTATTCAATTTGGCAGAAAATCAATAAATATATTTGATTTTTAATGAACTTTTAATAAAGAAAAACATATTGGAAAATATTTTGGAGAATAAGAATTGAATATGATCCACAATCTATTCCATGACATAATCTCTCAACTACTTGCCTAATTTAAGGAAAAATCTTAAAGAGCAAACGAAAATTTAACAAAAATATAAACTTGGCATCTTCATTGAAAGATTGTTGACTTTTGAAAATGTGTTAATAGCTAACAACGATCAACATTCTGCTTCAAGGGTTTTAGTTTCGAGTTCGTACTAACCAGGAAAATATTTTAGTGAAATAAACTGTTTGGTATTTTTTTTAATTTGTAACCTATTTGTGAAATATAAAGTGTATAGGTTCCACAATGATTTTTCGTTATTAATTTTAAATTTGCAGTGGATTATGTACTATAATCTGTTAATTAAAAATTAAAGTTTCGTAAAATTTAAAATGAATACGTCCCACAATCTCCTTCATGACTCTTTTTGAAATTTGTATTGGGGCAACGGTGTATGATATGAATGATCAGCATTGGGAATTTTAAAAGTTGTCAATAATTAGATTTCATTGCAGTATAAAAGCTGTGGAAGTGGAATGAAAAATGGTGAATTTCTCGGTGTTTAATTTAAAAACAATGTGTAAATGTGTTCCACTCTTGTCAAATAGACTGTTTTAAGGAAATTCACTCGCCTTATTTCGCAAATCCACTTTTTCATCCGAAACAAAGATGAGACACTAAACTTAGGTCTTGTCTGAAAATCCTCGATAATGATAACTACGGTAACGAGCATAGATAAAAAAAACGTGCATTGAGGAGAACAAAAGGACTATCTATAGAATTACCATCGTCACACCGAGTCATTTCAGATGTTTTACATAATTTTGATGGCATTTTTTTTTTCTTTTGTTCTAACAACATTTCTTTTATGTTTATCTTCCTTCTTCCATCCACATCGTCGACGTTCTACTACTAACTATATAGATGGATAGCTGATGATGAATGCAGCCCATGCAGTCGTCTATGTGGACCTGGTTATCGAGAACGAATGGTTGTGTGTGCAGAAGAAACAAATGGCATTAAAACCAGGGTTAGCTAAGCTACATATTATCCCACTGTACTATTTACTTTATTGCACTATGCACTTTCTCTCTCAACAAAATCCCATTGTCATTTTCCCAACAGGTCCCAGACATCGTATGCCGAACACCGAAGCCCCCAACTCAAGAGTCTTGCATGTTTGCAGGAGTGTCCCAAGTGGGAGGTCGAGGAATGGTCTGGTGTAAGTTTCTATATATCTCCTACTTTTTCCTTATTTGCGCTCGTCTTCCTTTTCTCGCAATGTGTGTACTGTAGATCTTTATTTAGTTTTTGGTTGGTATAAAGTGTTCCCCACCCATCCATGCTTATGGTTGTGGATGGTAGAGCATATTGAACAGCATGCATGTACATCGAGCTTTGTGTCTAGGACTAGGATCAGGAAGTGGGAATAGGACTATGGGGGAGTGAACCGCGCACTTTACTTAGAATAAGGAAAAGAAACTCCAGTTCCATAGCAATGACTTAAGTGCACATTCACGACGTACATGTTCGCTCGCGCGTTCATGGAAAAGTAAAAGTTTCTCCTCATATTCCTTCCTTTATATCCTCCAGAGGAACATAGTCGGGGATATAGTGAGATAGGGGGGGCTGGGTTCGGTTTGGATTTTTCTCACTCACAAGCGGATGTAGCTTGTAGCTCTGTCATCCTAGCATTATGAAACACAGAGGCAGACAAGAGAAAATACAAGTGAAAATTAAAACAAAGTACATGTAGTAAGATGTTTATAAGATTGAAAGTGGGCAATATGGAGGTGGGGCGGTGGGAGGGGTATATCTGGAAGGAATTTCTATGAGCACCGCGCCATACCGCACTGTGCATGGAAGAAGATCCCTTTCTTTTCAAAAGAAAGCCTTTCGCAGTTCGTTATTTCAGAGCGCACGGCACGTGATTTTTCAGAACCTAATTTAACAGTAATTCAGTTTTTATTTTGTTTGTTTTTTATTCCTTTTTTTTATATTTTGTTGTTGTTGGTTGTTATAAGGTTGGAGTCGTATGTATACACTTCTATACAAATGAGTAGGTATAGGATGCATTTTTTTATTTTTATTTGTAACACGCGGATACTAGACAACATTGTTTAAGTGGAACAGTATCTAGTTGAGTAGTTGTAGTCTCGCAATTCAGTTTATAGTTGGGTGCTTATAAGATAAAATTTCCTAACTGTATTAACTAGCAATAGTTAAGGTAACTTCTTTAGGTAGTACCTTTGTAGGTACACATGAGTTTTAAAATTGTATTAGTTGCAGGATGTTCCGATTAAGGCACCACTTTAAACAATGTTTGTAGATACCATCCTATTGTGGAGAGTATAGAATCTGTATAGGTATAATGCTGATGGTTACGTTTTATGAGTTTTCCGGGAAAAATTATTGTTAAAATTCAAATTGTTTCATCTGAAGACACTTCAGTTGTTAAATAGAAGTAAATTTAGTAGAAATCAGAGATCAATTAAAAATTCAAAAAAATTGTATTGTGTTGTATACAGTGGCGTAGCGTGGGTTTTTGCCGCCCGGGGCAGACCCAATTTTTGCCGCCCCCCAGCGAACCAACGTAACATTGGAATATACTGAATAATATTTAAATTGAAATTCTAAAAAGAAACATAATACGACATTTTTCTAATTAATTTTCTTTTTAATAAGTGTTTTCATTAGATTTTATATAAATTAATAATATTTAATTTCATTGGTGTTTTTCTGAGTTAAATAAATAAATAAAATTAAATAAATATATTTTTAAATAAAATAAATAAATTAAATAAAGAATTTTGATGTAAAAGGAAACGATATTTAATTAATTTTTTTTTAAATGTATTTCTGTAAAAAAGAACTTGTTCACATCTGAACTCTCCTGATTTTAATTACAGCAAACTCTTTAATTACCAACTCGATATCAATGGCCTCAGTCATTTCTTGCTTCTTGAAATTTTGAATTGGATTCTTTGGGCTCACCAAATTAAATAATTTGAAGAATAAAGGATTTTTTTAATTTCTTGTCACTGATTTTGCCGGCCCTGGCAAGGTGCCGCCCTATGTGGTATTTTTGTTCAGCAAAATAAAACATAATCAATGACCGATTATTGATTATGCCTATGAAGCGTTTTTACTACTGGGGAAATTTTTAATTGGATTCCTTAGGCTCAACAAATTAATTAATTTGAAGGATAAAGGATTTTGTTTTAATTTCTTGTCACCGACTTTGCCGGCCCTGCCCCGGCAACGTGCCGCCCGGGGCCTGTGCCCCCCTCACGCTACGCCACTGGTTGTATATATAAACTATTAATCTAGCTAACAATATAAATGTTTGCTTATTCACTAAGGGCGTGTGTCAATTGCGTTAAAATGTTGGTTAAATTTGATCCGGCTTTATAGGGGTGAATAAACTTGGAGGGTTTTGCTGTTTCAATTGCATTAAATGAATTATTTTAAAACATACATTTCCCATTGACGTTCCTTGCGTTAATAAACCTATCCAAGACGGTGTCAACCTATCCAAAAATGTTCAGATATCTTAATTTGTTGTTGCAATAGCTTTTTCGAAGTTGTCAAGGACTTTGTCTACCTGGGCTCCACTATTACATCGCAGAATGACATAAGTGCAGAGATCAAGCGAAGAATTACTCTTGCCAACCGCTGTTTCTTCGGTCTAAGAAGGCATTTAAATAGTAAGGCCCTCTCTCAGAGAACCAAGGAGACTTTATACAAAACCCTAATCATCCCGATCCTGCTTTATGGGTCAGAAGCATGGACACTGAAAGATTCGGATAAAAATCTGCTAGGGTGCTTTGAGAGGAAGATTCTTCGTTACAACACAAATCTATCCAAATCGCTTTGGATACGATCTTGAACGCGGAAATTGCATTTTGCTAGTGGCAGTCATGGACCTAGTATACCTGGACTGCTAGTCGATCGTCATTCTCATACAAAAATTGCATTGAAGATGGTTTCACCTATTAAAAGTGATAACAGTGCCTAATATGCCGCGCCGAATGATTCGCATTGGTTTAGGAGAGCTTTTAAGGTAAACATCCGCTAGTCAAAATTTATTTGCATGAAGATGAATGAGAGTGCCCAAGCCGCACCCAATGTTTGGCGTTGGTTTGGAAGAGCCTTAATCAGGGTAAACAATATCAAACCTGTTTGACAAATCTTTTCACGTTTCATAGTGTGTACTCTTTGTTTAACAAACACGTTCTTTGTTCACAAATTTTTTTGATACTGTTGTGTATTTGACATCAAACAGATTTGATAATGTGTCCCACTTTAATCCATGATTATTAAAACTGGGAAATCGTCGAATGTGTTTATTGTTGATCAAATTGATTTCGAAAAATTGAAAGTATGGATATAACTAATAAGCCAATTTTGGTTGATAAGCGTTAGTTAATTAAAGGCCTTACACACTAGCCCACACGTGTATTAATACATGTCAAGAAAGTGGGAAACAAATAAAGGCTTAACTACATAGATCTACTTTTGCCAAAAAGTACGAAAGTGAGAAATTAAAATGTTCGCTAAGGAAACCCGCTTGCAAAAAAAAAAAACATAATAAAATTGTTCTGACAGATAAATTAAGCCACCAAACACAATTTTCAATTGTCTTCAGCATAGATATTAATTTCTCACTTTTGCACTATTTGGCAAAAGTAGGTCTATGTAGTTAAGGCTTTATGTAGAATAGTGTGGAAACTAAATATGACAGCCCAACCTACAAAAACCGACATTCTATCACACACGATTTGACATGTGTTAATACATGCAGAATATTAGGAATGGTTCTAATTCCATCCCACATTCTATTAAACTTTTTTTTAGGTTAAAGCAATGTATTAATACAAGTAAGTGTGGAAGCAAAATATGAAAAGTCATTTCTTTCCCACGAATTTGGCAGTCGCGTAGAATTCTTTCCCACTTTCAATTTGACATGTATTAATACACAGTGGGCTAGTGTGGAAGGGGTTTTAGAGCGTGTGAAAGTCACTGTGAACAAACTAAGTCGTTTTCAAATTTATTTTTTTATTAAAGGGAACCATAGTGATGTTGGCTCTTAGCAGTCCAGGTAAAATAAGCCTTTGGTGTAAGTAATGTGCAAGAAGCTTAATACAAACGTCGAAATTTATCCACTAGTTAAAATTTAAACGAGCTCCTGAGCAGGTTATATTTTGACGACTGTATTCACCTCAGTAATGTCATAATTAAGACATGGGATCAAATTTAACGCACTTTTAACGCAATTGACACACAGCCTAATTAATATAATAATTTTTATGCAAGATAATAGTGTAATATACAGTAGCGGATCTAGGACTTGGCTGTGGGAGGGGCTTTGAGTTTGCAAATCCAGCATTCCAACATTTGAAGTTATATAACAGAAAACGAATTTTGACATCTCTTTTCCTTTAATAATAGCCGTGTTTTTGGTGCCTTTATATCCGCTCCTACCGCGCTTTAAATTTTTTTTTTTAAATAAAGCACATTAACAAGAATTTGGGATTGATGTGTTAAGCATGGAAATTATTTTCAAGCGGAGCTAGAAGCCAATATTAAGGATCAGCAAAACATGGTAGTATAACTAATTTTATAACTTCAAGTTCTAGCCACGTTACAGCCTCAAACCATACGAACAAATTCATTTATTTATATTGCTTAATAATTGATGAGGTATCAAGTGCCCACCTATGTACATTTTGTAAATGTTTGTTTAAATTAGCTGAAGGTATGCTTTGAACTTCACCTTTTTAACAAAATTTAAAAACTGTTTGTAAATGCTAGTTCAGAAAAATGATATTTAAGTGGTCTTACTGGCAAAAGCTCATAAGTGTTTTGACAGTATCAGTCCTCTGAGATCTCATTTTCATTATTTAGCCAAATCAACGAACCTACCTGTTTTCTTAAAATTGTCACTGGAAAGCACAAAAATAATATTTTGTCGATCGAAAAATAAAATATCAAAATTTAAAGACATTTAGTCGATCATAAGAAACAGCTGCTCTAAACTGCTGCACGGCCTAATTCTGCAAGTGATAATGAATTTTCGTTTACGCTGCACCTACATACAATTTCTATTCCTGCTCAAAAAATGTGTCGATAAATTTGTATGTCACTCAAGAGTCTAAAGAGATTGTAAATATTCATGTCCACCTGCAAGATTTTTCTGAGTTCATAGAGTTTCTCACGCTTTTGGAATTTGGCTCCTCGACTAGAGAATTTGTATTGAATTGCTTAGCCCAAAAATATTTTGTATGTATTGCCTTAGACCTTTGAAATTTTTAAAACTAAGCTCCAAAATTCTCTAAGCCCAGCCAAGGCCGTAAGAAACAATTCCTGTTGTATCTTCTTATTGTTTTAGCCTCAATTGGGTTTCTTTTGTTAAATTAGGTAAGTTTTTAGTGTAAACAGTTGTTGCTTTTGGCATATAAATGTAAAGCCCCGACCACGTTTTTTTTTAAATTATATCTTCAAGCTTTAGCCCCAACTTCGGACTTTGACAATCCTTAGACTTATGCCCCAAAAGCTCTCTGGAATAATGTTTGTTTTAGAGAGTTAGTTGTTTAACCCTGACTACGGTTTTTGTCCAATATTCTCAGACCTTATTAGTCCCAAGTTGTTTTTTTTTTTTTTTTTTTCAATTTTCTGGGTTTTGTTTTAAGAGAAAATTGTCGTTGCATGAAACATATCAATTATTTATAGCCCACAATTGGTTTTTTTGTCCAACTAACTTCAAGCTTTAGCCCCAACCTTAGGTCTTAGAAAAGAAGTTGCAGAACATGTAAATTGTTCAGCCCCAACCACGTTATTTTGTCCATCAAAACTCTCATCTTAACAATATTTTAGACGAATATAAAACTCATTACGTTGTGATGTATTGCTTTCTACATTTCAAATTATTTTAGTAATTGGCTGTGGGGGGGGGCTTTAGCCCCTATAGCCACCCCCCTGGATCCGCCACTGGTAATATATATTAAAAATAAATAAAATATGAATAGTTTCAGCAGATCCCTTAAAACGAAAAATGCTCGAGGTGGATCTAGGATTTAAATTTCATACATTTAATGTTCCTTTATGCGGACAAAAACTTCTGTAATTTCTGGTTTTCTGCCCTTCTTTTCAACGATACGTTTTAATATCTATTTTTGTTCAATTAAAAAAGGTTACAGAGGAATATTTTGATTATTTTTTATTAATACAAATATTACGTCCATCTCTTTTCTCTGAATTTCTGTCCATTTTAGTCAATTATTTCAAAATTAATTTACAAAAATTAAATTGACAGAACTTTGGAATAAAATTCAAAGAAAATTACAGAAATTGAGATTCAAGGAACAGAATGAAATTTCTTCATTTTTTCATTAAATAAACAAAAATGTTGTCACCGTCGCTGTTCGCCTAGAGGAGGTTTCACTGTACTAGGACTAAAGAGTTATTGAATGCCAAATTCAGAAGTAAAATTATCTTCACTTCTTAAAGAACACATTCGTAGTCATATAGAAACTCTGACTTACCAAACTAGAGTGTTTGCGTGGGTGCGTGCTTGTAAATAAATATTATTTAGTCAGCCTCGGCTGAACTGCCATGAACTGCAATCCCTGTGGTTGAATTTTTAGCAAAATTTAAGGCATGTTATACAGCTTTTCAATACTAAGGCGATGGTTTCTTAATCAATTACATAATTATTTTACTTTAAAGGCCTTTACGCACTTCTTGTGAAATTAAAAGTTAATGTAATCCACATCCATATTTTTCCTGTTCGAATATGGAATAATACTGAGGTAAAAAGTCTAACAATTCATCTAGTACACAGTTCGAGGAAAAATAAATATTCATACGAATTTTTTTTTTTTTTTTTTTTTTTAGTTGAGCGCGCACTAAAGGGATTTTGGCTGCCCTTAAAATGTTTAAACACAGTGCGAGCGTTGGGAAAATAGGGTAGGATTTAAGAGGAGATACCCATGCACATTGGTTTTGAACCTCTGAATATTAAAATGGTCGGGAAAGATTGAGCCGGGTAAAGCATTCCACATTCGAGTAGTGCGGCTAAAAAAAGAATATCGAAGTTTGGCTCGAGGGTAAACTGATGTGCATTCCTAGAAATACGAGTATTACGGTTGAATTGTTTCAAGGGAGGAATGCAGCTGGCTATTTCACTAGAACAATGTTTATAAAAGTAACGGTAAAATAATGTTAGACATGAAACATTGCGGCGGTGGTCGAGGGATGCAAATGTTTCCGTTATATTTCTGTCACCTATCATTTTGAAAGCTCTTTTTTGAATCATATCTAACAGACTCAAGTTGGTTATTGGGGCACCTGCCCAAATATGAGAATTGTACTTAAGTTTCGGACGGATAAATGCTTTATAGATTACAGCCAGATCAGAAGGGGAGAAAAATTTCTTGCATCGCCGAAGAAAACCTAAGCACTTAGCAGCATTTTTGGCGACGTCGAATATGTGTTCATTCCACAGAAGGTGGTCTGTGATACACATACCGAGGACTGAAAGCTTTTCGGTTTCCTCAATACAAGTACCGCTCATGGATAGCGGCATGGGGGGTGTGTTTCGTTTAGACGACAGTAGACAGCACTGAGTTTTTGAAGCATTAAATTCTACGCGGTTTTTGATTCCCCATTGAAGAATTTAATGAGCTAATCATACGCTGCCGTTCTAGTTCCACATCCGAAGGACATGGATGTGAATCTGAAAACGAATATGAGAAGCTGAGGGTGTTATCGTCAGCGAAACAGTTTAATGGATTAGAAGTTTCAGACAAAAGATCATTTATGAATATAAGGAAGAGAGTCGGAGACAAAACGGAGCCCTGGGGCACACCAGCATTTATTTTGTGAATTCCAGACTTGAAACCGTCCAGTACAACTTGTATTGATCGGTCCGAAAGGTAGTTTCTAATCCAACGAAGAAGAGATTCATCAATACCAAATGCGCGCATTTTCGATAAGAGAGCTTGGTGCGAAACTCTATCAAACGCTTTAGAAATATCAAGCGCAATAATCTTACTTTCTCCAAAACGATGTAAAGATTTGTTCCACTGTTCGGTGAGATATACCATCAGATCACCAGTTGGTTGTCTAAAATTTTGAACTTAATATTCCAAAGTTAAAATTAGCCTTCACTGCACACGTTTTTTCCCTTAGGGCCCAGTTTCGCAGTTACATGAGAGATACTTAGGTATACAGGACAGTAAACGAAAGGTCCATTTTCAATATGGAAAACTTATAAGACTGCCCAGTAGGAAATTTCAAAAAATTCATGTCGGAATCACCAGCTTTTTCATCAGTGAGTGGAAGCTACAACCCATGACTTTTGGCATGAAAACAGCGGTGAATTTAACATGGGACTGTCATAGGCCGGTCACCTAGTGATTTTGTAGGTGAATATTTACCAGTGAAATCACGAAGTAGGGGTAACTAGTTTATTCATAAGCAATTATATGTGATGAAAAATAGCATGAACTTTAAGCTGTGAAATCACTCGATAGCTTAGAGTTGCTTATTCACCGAGTGAAAAATGACATGAATGCTCACCCATTAATTCACTTTGTAAATGTAACTCGTTAATTCATATATGAGTTAAATATGCTGAAAAATACCATGAACGTTCAATTATGAAATCACTAGGTAAGCAAAAGTTGCTTATTCAGAGGGTGAAAAATACCATGAATGCTCATCCATGAAATCACTTTATTAATGTAGCACTGTCATTCACAAATGAATTATATTGGATGAAAAATATAATGGAAAGAAACTGGGTTATACATCACTGCATGATTTGTAATGAATAATATGTGAAAGTTCATTATATAATAAAATCATAACCATCAGTAATGTATGTATGTATATATCTTCTCCCTTTGAACAAAATAAAAAAAACTGTTCTCGTGTAACAAGTTATATGTATGTAGATAACTTAATAAAACATTTAGTATGAAAAAAAAATGAAAAACGATACTTCAGGAAAAACATGTCTTATAAAATACATTAAGATAATTTAAACAAAGAAAACAAAAATAATATAAAAAAAAAATAAATAAACGCATAGATGTTTACATTAAGATATGTAATAAAAAAAAATTTTAAAATGCTGAAGTCTGCATGAATAGGTCCTCGATTTCCTTTTCTTTTGTTGATACTGTCGCTACTTCTTTCCTTTGTTGGCATATCTTTTTATAATGCAGGTTCTTAATCCTTTTCAGGCCTTGCTGGATAGCTCTTTTGTAAAGCTGAACTGATGGCATATCAGTTTTGACAGCATCTCGTACGTACGTACGTATTTAATTACACTTACTTTCACTTAAGACAATGAACTTGAAATGACAACAAATTTCTAGAACAAAAGGGTTATTATTTAATGATCGCTAAAAAAAACGGGAATTTCTGGTTTATATGTTTTTTCTCTCTTTCTCTAAAAAAAAAAACGCCAACTCTTGTCATAAGTATGACTCTGTACATTCCCATATACCCCTGAAATCCTTGCATTTCTCGGGGTAGGTACAAAAAAGACAATGAACTTGAAATGACACACAATTTCTAGAACAAAAGGCTATTTAACGATCGCGAAAAAAAACTGGAAATTCTGGTTTAATTTTTTTTCTCTTTCTCTAAAAAAAAACCCACGAACTCTTGTCATAAGCATGTGCATGACTCTGTACATTACCATCCACCCCTGAAATGTTCGCATTTCTCGGGTTAGGTACAAAATAGGCAATAGGTATGTTTTTTTTTATTTAAGAAAAAAAAACCACAACAATGCATAGAACCCAATTTCCATTATCACTCAGGAACTCATTATCATATTAACGTACCTACTTCGAATAGGTAGAGAAAAGACAGTAATTATTTGTTTTATTAATTATTATTATTTTATTAGAAATATTATGTAAAGAAGAATATTTCTCTATTTGGTTCAAAAACTCGTGTATTTTTTTTCCCATCTTTGAAATCGTCATGGCAAGTAGAGAAAAGGCTTTTTGTTTGAATTTTTTCTTTCTCGGCAAGAAGACAGAACAACCAAAGCAGAGAACCAAACATCATTTACGAAGTCATGATCCTATGCATTACTCTTCATCAGTGGAATCACCGTTTATGATTTTGTAACTGAAATTTTAGTGAGTTGTAAGCATTCAATTCATTTGAATTTAGTTAACTGATGAAAAAATGCATAACCTTTTTTTTATGAAATCATTACATACCGTTCCGCGATGGAAACAGTCGGTGAATCCATTCATGAATTCACCAAAAAATTTCATCGACGTCGAGATTTCCTACTGGGTGTGTACAATATGAAACTGGCCATTATTATTTCACAGGCATATATTTAAGAAATGGCAATTTGAAGATTGTGGAATGCGTTCCAAAATGTCATGATCATGAGTAACAATTCTGATGTACAGTGAATTTGTTTAGGTAATATTTTTTGTCAATTATTTTATTAAAAAAAAAAAATAGTAGCGTTTATAAATATATTCTTCATTCTTACTAAAATAGTGTACCGTCTAGAATATACACGAAATATTAAATTCTCCCTATAAACGCGATACTTCAATAATATTTAAATTAAATGCATTCACTTCTAAAAAATCTACAAACAAAAAGACTCAAAAAACATATACACTCTTCTTTCTTATTTCGTGTCAAAGTCCTTCAAAAAATATTATTCATTTCATTCCTGAACACAAACAAAATATAAAAAATGTATTTTAAAGTTCATTCGTTCGATACTCTTGCTTTTGTTTATACTCTGATGTTATGCAATCTCAAAGCTGCTAAAGCTGTATATCCATTTATTTTTTTTCCTTGCTTCCTCTCAAAGTTAGAAAACTTTAAAAATTAATTCAATGTGCACGAGTCGAAGTAAAAGAAAGGACTTGAAATTACATTTTATACGACATTTCTTCCTGCTTACTTAACCACCCACTCAACCAACTACATTAATGGTTGGTCGTCCTTACTACATATTTTTCAAAAGTAACAAGAGAAGATGAATCTAAAATACGTATAGCTAGATATCACCCCCCCATATCCTCCCCGTTGTATCGTAGAATCTCCAGCGCTAGGATAAGAACAAATCTACCGTAATATCATGTTATATTTTGGAAGATTTTTCGAAACGTTCGTTGACGTTATCTTCAAACCACAAATTCCACTTTCCCGCGATTTATATATTTTGTTGTCATTTAGAGTTGTTTTCCTTTGTTGGGATACTTTTAGGAGTGAAGGGGGTGATAGAGTTTGTTGAAATGGATTTTGGAAAGGGGGAGTCTCTTCGATTTATTTTTAAACTTGTATGGAATGCATGGATTTTTCACTGCACTTCAGAAACTAGTAAAACCGTCACAGCTCCATGTTTTTTAAATGAACAATGTCCTCCTCCTAAAAGTATGCATCATTTTTGTGTTATTCTTCTATATTTCCTTTACTTATTTATTTTATATAAACTATTTCTTGCGTGTTACTGTGTACCTGTGTTTTTCTTCTATATTTCCTGTGTTCCTTTTCTTTATTTTTCTTTCTTTCTTTTCTTTTGGTGATGTTTTAATGCATTTTTTAGTGTTCAGTAACTTTCGGACATGGAATCCAAATGCGTGGCGTCGAATGCAAGTCCGCCGATGGTTGTATTTTCTTTTGCTTGTATTTTTTTTTTGTTATGATAAAATCTATCGCTTGTTGAATGTGATTAAACAAAAATTATCATTGGTGTTTTTTTGTCGTCTCTATTTCTTATAAATTGAGTAAATAAAAAAAATATAATCACATGTGACAAACATTGGGATCTCATATTTAATTGAATCAATTTTCTTTTAACAAAAACATATATTCTTCAGGAACAAAGTTCAGATGAAGTAAAAGTGACGAAGACGACGAGGAAGCGGCAGATCAAGAAGACGGTGGCGGTGGTGAGGAAGTGGAGGATGTTGAGGACTCTGAACAGGTATCGTACAACGATCAACCAATTTACGCCCATCAATAATCGAATCGACTTCATCACTTCAGAACTTCCCCCAAGAGCACAAGCCCTTGTTAGGGGTGGCGGAAGCAATGAAGCAGAACATCCCTCATCGGATCCAACGTAAGTGATGAACAGACTTTTTTTGTTACTTTACTTTCTTATACTTTGTATAAACTCTGTGGTCAGTTTCATTGTAGGAAATTACTTGTTCTGTACAGTGTGACTGACAAAAAACATTTTAAATTTGGCCTGGAAATTTGTTGGCGGATGGAAGTTTTTATATTTTGGTCAGGTTTTTCTTCAATATACCAATCGCTATATAGGGTGATTCGACCAAGGTGTGACAAAAAAAATTGAGCGTGAACATTGAATCGAGACAAAAACAAAAATATAAGACACAAATTTCGAACTTTAGCCCAGTCAATAATTACATAAAAAGTGCTAAATTGGCAAAGCGCGATGTAGTGTTGCATTTTTGATTTGTTGTTGGGGCATGATAGAGTAGTCTGTAGCTAAGTTTGCAACTTCGAAAATCCTGTGCTCGCTGCAGGAAAAATGCAACAGTGAAAAAAACGCAAAAATCACACATTCTTTCCGACATTTTCCTTCATAACTTTGGAAATATGCAACTTATTAAAAAACCATCCGATATATTCTTGTTGTTTATACAATTTTCTACAAGACCACATTAGTTTAAAATTCATGTATCTTATATTTGAGTTGCTATCTGACCATGAGTAAAAACAAAAATTCTGAAAAACTAAGTAATTTTGAAGCGCTCAAAAAATAGGTCAAAAATCGTCCAATTGTGCAATCAAATAGCCTAGAGTATTATAAGACAAAATTTGAAAATTCGATCCAAATTGGTCAAATAGTGTTGGCAAGAAACATGATGTTAACCAAGCGCAAGAAGCCATGTTTCCATCATTGCTGTGGTCAAAGTAGGACATTAAGCTGGCACTGATTTTTGTACACGCATTTGGAACCCTTAGCTATGATAAAATATAGTCTCGATATTTATAGCTTTTTTTTAAGCAACTTTAGTAGCGATTTTAAAAGTTCCGAAAATTGTTCACTTGGCATATAAATATGTAATTTCGTGAACATTTTCGAAGCTTTTAAATTCACTACCAAAGTTGCTTATAAAAAGATATAAATATTATAACTATATTTTATGATAGTTAAGGATTCCAAGTACGTGGTGCCAATTTAAGTGTCCTACTTTGACCACAGCAATGATGCAAACATTGCTTGCTGCGCTTAGTTAATATCATGTTTCTTGCCAAAACTATTTGACCGATTTAAATCGAGTTTTCGAATTTCGCTTTGTAATACTATAGACTACTTGATTCCAAATTTTTATCAGAATTGGAAAATGTTTAACCTATTTCTTGAGTGCTTCTAAATTACTTAGTTTTTCAGATTTTTTTTTTAATTCCTGGTTGGAAAGCAACACAAATATAACATGCATGAATTTTAAACTAACATGGTCTTGTAGAAAATTGTATAGCAAACAAGTTTATAGTGGATGGTTTTTTTTCCTAAGTTTCATATTTTCAATGTTATAAAGGAAAATTTCGAAAAAAATGTGGTGATTTTAGCGTTTTTTAACTGTTGCATTTTTCCTGCAGCGAGCACATGTTTTTCGAAGTTACAAACTTGGCTACAGACTCCTCTAATATGCCCCAACAACATATCAAAAATGCAACACTACATTGCGCTTTGCGAATTTATTGTCGAATTTGACTGGGCTACTTATTTTTTTCGATTTTTCAAAAACTTTTAATGGAAAGAAAAAAAAAAAGAAAGGATTTTTAGCTTTACAAAAAAGATTAAAGGACAATTCACATGAGAGCGACCAACGACCGACGAATGAAAAAACAAATAGGAATTAAAAATTAAATAAACCTTAATATTTCATAAAATCTAGTCAAAATTTTAGAATTCGATTTAAGATTAATTTTAAAATTATAAAATCTGAATTTTTATTTGCTTAAATACATATGAGAAATTTGAGAAAATAAATTGGTCGTAACGACCAATGTTCGGCTATTCGCGACGAGCAGATTGTTTTCTTAAAATTTTCTTGTTTGAGCAATTAAAATGAAAATTTTAGTATTTTGAAATAATCCTCAGTTACATTTTTCCATTTTGTCTTGATTTTGCAAATAATTTAGGTTTATTAATGTTTTAAATCCCATTTGTTCATTCCTTCGTCGGTCGTTGATCGCTCTCATGTGTACAGTCTTTAACATGGCTTTTTTTTAAATGTTACCGTTACTTTATAATAATTTGTTTTCTGTTTTTATCCAATTTTTAAGACAATTGTCCCTCCCGCCTAAACGGGGGAAATAGCCCCCTCCCCACCCACACGATGTTTCTTGTCTTGACCCAACCTCCACTCTCATTTTTGTGCCACACCCTAGGTGAATCACCCTGTATACAAACATTTAAAATAAAAATAAGAAATTGGTTAATTTAGGGGTCAAATCAATCTGTGAAATTTTTTATATTTAATTTTTCTGGATATATGTATATATTACAGAATAATTTGTTTAAATTTCTTGATACATTTGTCTCTATAAGAACGACACTTTTTGACTCAGAATATAAAAAATACTTAAAATAATGTTTTGCAGCCCCTGTAACGGCCAATCAAATTCGACAATAAGATTGCAAGGCTTTATGTAGTTGTGTAGTTGTGATGTAATAGTCTTATGTTAACTTTTCAGCTTCAAAAAACCTGTTCTCCCTCCAGGAAAATTGCAAAAGTGACTAAAAATAAGCCTTAAAATCACTCCTGTTTTTTTTCAGATATTTTCCTTTAATATGGAAATATGCCGTTTAGGAAAAAAATACTCATTATAAATTTGTTTGTTATACAATTTTCTACCAGACCACATTAGTTTTAAGTTCATGCATGATACATTTTTGTTGCTATGTAAACATAAAGCTAAAAAAAAAAAATATGAAAAACTTTTGAATACAATTTTGAAGAACTCAAAAAACAAGTTAAAAATTGTCCAATTCTGCTACAAAATTAGGAGCAAATACTCTATAGCATAACAAAGGCAAGAAATGATGTTCATTTAGGGTGCAGCACGCAATGTTTGCGTCAGTGCTGTGGTCAAAGTATAGCACACTTAAGTTGGTCCTGATTTTTGTCACGTACTTGGAAACCTTGACTATCAAAAAGTATCATCATATTGTAAATTTTCTTTTTTTTAAGCATTTTGGATAGCTTTTTCGACTTAAACAAAAATTTAAATACTTCCTTCGGCAACCTACTGTATGGTACCTACATTCATATCTATCTGACAAGCAATTGTGGACGCGTGTTGTCTTTTAACTAAAGGGTGATTTTTAAAGAGCTTGAGAACTTTTTTTAAAAAAAAAACGCATAAAATTTGCAAAATCTCATCGATTCTTTATTTGAAACGTTAGATTGGTTCATGACATTTACTTTTTGAAGATAATTTCATTTAAATGTTGACCGCGGCTGCGTCTTAGGTGGTCCATTCGGAAAGTCCAATTTTGGGTAACTTTTTCGAGCATTTCGGCCGGAATAGCCCGAATTTCTTCGGAAATGTTGTCTTCCAAAGCTGGAATAGTTGCTGGCTTATTTGTGTAGACTTTAGACTTGACGTAGCCCCACAAAAAAAAATCTAAAGGCGTCAAATCGCATGATCTTGGTGGCCAACTTACCGGTCCATTCCTTGAGATGAATTGTTCTCCGAAGTTTTCCCTCAAAATGGCCATAGAATCGCGAGCTGTGTGGCATGTAGCGCCATCTTGTTGAAACCACATGTCAACCAAGTTCAGTTCTTCCATTTTTGGCAACAAAAAGTTTGTTAGCATTGAACGATAGCGATCGCCATTCACCGTAACGTTGCGTCCAACAGAATCTTTGAAAAAATACGGTCCAATGATTCCACCAGCGTACAAACCACACCAAACAGTGCATTTTTCGGGATGCATGGGCAGTTCTTGAACGGCTTCTGGTTGCTCTTCACTCCAAATGCGGCAATTTTGTTTATTTACGTAGCCATTCAACCAGAAATGAGCCTCATCGCTGAACAAAATTTGTCGATAAAAAAGCGGATTTTCTGCCAACTTTTCTAGGGCCCATTCACTGAAAATTCGACGTTGTGGCAGATCGTTCGGCTTCAGTTCTTGCACGAGCTGTATTTTATACGGTTTTACACCAAGATCTTTGCGTAAAATCTTCCATGTGGTCGAATAACACAAACCCAATTGCTGCGAACGGCGACGAATCGACATTTCACGGTCTTCAGCAACACTCTCAGAAACAGACGCAATATTCTCTTCTGTACGCACTGTACGCATTCGTGTGGTTGGTTTAATGTCCAATAAAGTAAACTGAGTGCGAAACTTGGTCACAATCGCATTAATTGTTTGCTCACTTGGTCGATTATGTAGACCATAAATCGGACGTAAAGCGCGAAACACATTTCGAACCGAACACTGATTTTGGTAATAAAATTCAATGATTTGCAAGCGTTGCTCGTTAGTAAGTCTATTCATGATGAAATGTCAAAGCATACTGAGCATCTTTCTCTTTGACACCATGTCTGAAATCCCGCGTGATCTGTCAAATACTAATGCATGAAAATCCTAACCTCAAAAAATTCACCCGTTATATCAATATGTGTTTGCACATAAGAATAAGATTAGCGCGACGCAATTGTATCTTTTTTTAACTTATAGGTAGAACTAAAGCTTAAATTTAAATGCGTATAGCTTCTCACTTCTATGTCCGAGAAGGATTTGCCAGATTTTCCACGCGTATATACTCTAATCGTACAATTCTATACATGTATATATTGTATAAGGTATAACCCTAAAGGAAATACAATCTAATATCGTGATTTATTTACCAAAAAAGGCAAAAAAGTAGGGCATCTAGTGAAAGAGAGAGAGCAAGAGATAGGTTACAAAATAGGGAGACAAATTACAAGTCCAATCGTAATTATCAGTGCCTATCGAAATAACATCTCTATATAGCTTTATTGTATTGGGTCGGTTCTATCTATGATGGTGATCATCGCCTAATCAAGTGAAACATTAACATTGTATTTAAGCTAGAGGGAACTAGCTTATATAATATAGATAGAGACCTGCATATAACTATACGAATCGTAGGTGAAGTGTATATCTATGATACAAAAGTGTGTAACAGTAGCTGTTCGAAACGGAACCAGAGAATCAGAACCAAAGAAGGTGTCCTTGGGTAAAGTTTAATTATCTCCCCTATATTAGACAAAACATCATAGATATACCTACCTATAGAGAGTTCTCGGTCATAGTGTGAATGAGCAAACGACGGGTGTTGAGCCAAAAAAAAAAAACGAAAAAAAAAAATTGTAACACTCGTGTTCACACTTCACTTCACACCGCACACCTCACATCATACTCCACACTCAATCAACCCTCCCTCTATTAATGCAATGGGGCTTAAGGGGAGATCCCAAGAACCCAGCTTTCAATTTCGACTAGTGTATATTTTATTTGTAATCGTTTTTTTGTTGTTGTACCCTTAACTATATCTACAACAAGCTGGCTGTCTAAGGGACGTTAATGTTAGATTGGTAGCTTAGTTGGATGGAAGCACCACGTTAGAAGAAACTCAAATTCAATTAAATCCAAACTTAACTTATTGTTTTTTTTTTCTGTTTTTGTTGTCTTGCTTTGAATAGGTCCTTTAAGACGAATGAGGTGGATGGGACGGGTGGACGTCGTACAAAGGTTGATTGTAATGCTTCTATTCTTTTAAATGGTTTCTGTTATTAATTATTCAGTCACTTTCTCTTTGCGCCTAAGATATAGAGCCAGGGCAACATTTAAATTGTAAGTTTATTGATTTTACCCTCTGCTTGCGCTGCCATTCATCCATCTATCTATCTATTGTCAGTCGCCCCAAAAAGAAGTTGGACATGTGTCCACTCCGGCGGGTGGCGGTGGCAACGAGGAGAAAGTAGACCCACTTGCAAACCTTCTTGACTGTCGTTTTTTTTTTTTTTTGTCGCTATAAAGAAAGAACGTGGTCTGGTAAATCAATAAACTTCACAGTACAGCCACAAAAACAATGTCCTAATGCCTATTGGAAATAAGTTTGTCGTCGTTAGTTATTATCCTGTTGTTTTTTGTTTGTATTTTTTTTTTGTATTGTGTGGTATCATTATTCTCTTTCTTTTTGCTGAGTTAATTTTTTGTCCTGTAGTATGCAGGATTTATTTACTAAATTCTGAATACAAAATACAAATTATAAATACAAAAAAAGTCAATTACATAGAGGAATGAACAAATGAACATGTTCTTAACATGGGGTGTTTAGGTATTAGAGACAGATCAAATAAATTAGTTTGCTATCAAATTCAGATAAAATTGATTTAAAAACATCAATGCGGAAACCAAGATTCTTTATTTTCTCTAGAATCCTTAATTTTTTTAATTTAAAATTGAGTGATTTTATAAACACTCTAAAAATCACCCAGTGAAGTTGTACAAAATCTGTTGGTTTATAAAACCAGTTTTTGAGTACGGAATTAAAATTAAACCTGAGCACCAAAAATTCTTTATGAAAACTCCATTTATAAATAATGCTGAATAAAGAATTTGTTATTTATTACTATAATTTTTAAAATTATTACATATATTTACTATTTAAATAAAATTAAACTCCTTTAGTTCAAACATCTTTAAATAAATCACTATGAAGGTACATTAAAAATTTATTCCTTTAAATTAATGTTTCACAAATTCTGTATGGCTTTTCAAAAGTCTTAAGGCGAAAGACGAAATTCTTGCGATCATTTCATTTTTGTACAACTACCTTAATCCCCTTGCTAAAGGTTTGTATATGTGTACATAATGTACCTTAAAACTAATTTAATGATTTCCTATATTTCAATGGATAGTCTTCATATTTCCCAAACCTGATCCCTCAAAAATCCTAATCAAAGGTGTACACTTTTCAAGCAATAGAACCGCAATAAACCTTTCCACCAAAAAAAAATGAGTAGATATGTCCTTCGTTTGGGTAACGGTATATCAATAAAGGTACGTGTCATGCCGTGGTGTTCCTTAATCAATATTATCCCGCAAAAAAAAAAAATGCGACTCAGTGAATATGATGATAAATCGCATATCGCCGTCAATTTGATTGGATACGTTATTCCAAAACCAAGCCATAAAGGCTGGCCACTCTATAGTGAGTAACCCTTACACAAGCCATCACAATTGGATTAGCAGACATTTATGTATAACAAGCTGAAAAAAGTACCCAGACCACAAGCCGAACCATTAAAATCAAAATTTCCCAAAAAAAAATATTCAAACTTTTTCCTACAAGCTTTGTCTTTGTCATATTGTCTAGTATTGCAGATTCATCAAGGACACTGAATGGTCAGCATGGAGCGTAACCTGTGGAGAAGGCATTCGTATCGTCGCCCCTACAAATGCAAGATCTTCTTCGAATACAGCCGAACCATTGCCACTGTCAATGACAGCCTCTGCGAAGTGGAGAGATGCGTCGAGGAGCCATGCATGTTACCCTCGCACGGCTATGACGAACAATACTCTCGAGATACTCTTATCGCTCGTGCTGTGTTTATCACTTTAAGGGTATTCATAACCCCTTTAGCGCGCTAAATATATAAAAAAAAAAAAAAAAAAAGAGATTCGATAAAAGTTGGCGTATCCGAACCGGGCAAAACATATGTTTGGCGTGAACAAGGTTACACTAGCTGCAGCGCCTCTGCCTGGGCGGTGTCGAGGAGCTTATTATTAGTGCGTCCGAGAAGACAACGGACGGGTGGTGTCGCTGTTATTATGCTCATCCGAAACAAAACCAGAAGCCCGGGTGCGAACATGCAACGACCGTACATGTCCACCCCGCTGGAACTACTCCGACTACACTCCCTGCTCTAAGTCATGTGGCATTGGCATCAAGATCCGAGAAGTGCAATGCATTCACGAAGTGACACGGGGTGGCGAGAACACAATGGTCGTACCGAACAGTATGTGTCCCCAACCTCCCCCCGCAGACCGTCAGTATTGCAATGTCCTCGATTGTCCGGTGAAATGGGAGGTGTGGGCGAGTGGTCAAAGTGTTCGCACACATGTGGCTACGGATCAAGGAACGCAAGGTCGAATGCAAGCAAATAATGACTCAGGAGCACACAATCGAGCGCCCCGAATCGATGTGCCCCAGTGTCAAACCCGCCGATAAGAACCCATGCAACGTTAAGCCATGTCCCCCCGACGACCCCAAGACCATAATAGGCATCAGCAATAGCACTCACATCCAGCACGACCCGAAGAAGAACAAAATCATTCTGAAAGTGGGGGGTTATTCGGCACACAAGTGAAAATCAAGTGTCCTGTAAAGAGGTACAATCGAATGAAAATACGCTGAACCAAGGACCACAAGCCGTTGGCTAAATCGAGGAAGTTCAAAGTCTCGACCACCCTGCGGGTGGTGGATATTACATTCAGGGATGCCGGAGACTATTCGTGTCATGCTCATGCGGGACTGAGCACTGCTGAGATTAATATCGAAGTTTAGGCAAAGCCCGGAACAGAGCCGGAGGACTGTGAGAAACACGAATCAGGTAGGTTTAGGGGCAGGCTATAGGGGGTTTCAGGGGGGTAGTTGCACTGCATTTTTTGATTACTGTGATTGTGACTTCTTGTGCAGTGAATTAATACACTAGCTGTTGTCACAGGCGTTCGTAAAAATAAGGGAAATGGGGGTTCTAGTCACTCTACATTGACTTAACACTTTAGCAATATACATTTTTTTAAATAACAAAATGTGAAGAAAGGAGAATGGGCATTTTGGTCTACCTATTGCCCACCAATGAGATATAGATCGTTGGAAAGCTTAGTCCTAGTAAATCATTTTTTTGTATGGACACAAAGTTGTTAACCATGGGGTTGAGGCAGTTTATGCCAACAAAGACTGCAATTAGAGCAAAAATTAATTGCAATAGTGTTCCATTAAATTGACAGTATTGGTCACTTCCGATTAACTGAATGGGCCCCAAAATAAAGAAACTTTTATACACATGGCTTATAATAGCGAATAAGTTCATGGTTGGCGAACAATTCATTTAACAGTATGAAAATTCTACTTTTTTTATTCGATTTAGCGAAATTAATGAATGGGAATAATTGTCCGTCTAGTGCCCACCATTGGGGTATACAAAATTGGAAAGCTTAATTCAAGAGCATCATTTTTGTATATGGACACAGAACTGTAAACCATGGGGCTTAGGCAGTATATTACAAAATATAAAACAATTCGTCTATGTTCATTCGAATTTGCAAAGTGTTTTTCTTATTTTTTTTTGTCTCTTATTTTAGCCAACTCCCATTGTTTATGACAAAAAAATACTCCTTCGTTGGTACACTCAATAGTACCCAATCATTTTCATAGGTCTCGTTTCTGTGCACCAGGTAGCCCAGGTCCCATATATTTTTGCCCATTCTCCTTTATCAATCAAAAGCAAGTGGTGTTGAAAAGGGTATTCTAACCCCCTTCATTGTCTTGATTCTTTAGCAACATACATTCTCTTTTTAATAAGAAGAAATAAATATTTGTGCGACATTAAGTTAAAAAAATGTTGTGCTTCCCTCCTTGGAATAATTTCTGCGACCCCCTATGAGGTTTGTTACATCAGAAGATGTGCGATATTTATCTTTTTTTGATTTCATCTTTTTGTTCGTTGCAGACCGTCCGGGAAAGCAGTGGCACTGAACATCTTACCTCTGCCGATATGACATCTGACGTTGGGTAAGTTGCATTTGGAAGATACCTTTATACCTACCTTCCATAATATTATCAGCAAGCAACAGCAGCAGCAGTAGCGTAACATGAAAGACATAATTCGATATCCTGAACTGACGTATCTGTATCTCTTCTCTTTTAACTTAATCCAATTTTAGAGTTCAATTTTCTTGTGTCTATTCAGTTTTTTTTTTTTTTCAAATTTTTGGATTATTATATTTTCTTTACTTGCTGAAAAAGAATCTAACGTTACATTGTGAAGTTTTTGAGTACCTTCCTATTTGGAATTTACTATTTTTTAAACAAAGTTACAGAATACAGATGCTCTGCTCATGGGGAGAATATCTAAAATGAGAAAAAGGTTTAGAGATTCAGATTAATTTACTTGTAGAATATTTTATACTCAACTTATAATCCTCTTGGATATATTTTGAGCTCTATTGCTGATGTTGGTTTCTTTTTTAAGGTTTTCCTTAGTTTTAACTCAATTTTTGGTTGGAAAGACAAAGAAAGTTTTATTCATCCTTTCATTTTGTTCGCTACTTAGACCACAAAATACCCAAAGAAGACAAAAACAGCAAGCTAATCGTAGAGAAAGAAGCCGTAGACCAAAATCCGATGGAGTGCAGCATGCTGATAGTAGTATAATGGAAGATGAGGTAAGTTGTTTTTATGGCATCCTTTTTTAAGGAAATACCATAAAAGGTGCTAATATCCGGAAACTTTTAGATGATGTACGTTTTTTGAATAGCTATCCCAGATATGGCGTGCTAAAATCTTTCCGCCTGTATATTTTTTTCCAAATAAGCCTACAATAGAAAAATAAACATAATTAATTAACTATAGCCGTGTTTTTTCAGAGAGTGACTAGCAACTCAGTAAAAGTTTTACACGGAAAACACAAACAAAATTCTTTATAATATTTTTTTTTGTTATTGTTTTGCGTGTAAACATTTTGCTGAGTTGCTAGTCACTCTCTCAAAAAACTCGGCTCATACAAATTTAAAACAAATTACAGTCCTTCAATTTTTTGTGAGCAGTGTATTTTTAAATTCTCAAAACTTCTTCTTTCTGCATAGACACTATTTTCCTTATATGTTATAACATCAGGTTCGTATTGCCTTGAATTAAATTTTATTATTATGTTCATAAACTTAAGGTTTACTTTTGCTCATAGTTTTTGTTTGTGATTTCAAAACATTTCGTCGTTATATTATTTCCATCGACCGATTCTCATAATGTGTATATAGATAAACTCTTTTTTGATTTTAAACTTTGTAAATTTTTTTTTTCGTTTTAATCTTCTTAACAGAATCGTCTTATTCAACAGGCACAGGATGGTGTGCCACAAACTGCAGCTAGTTGCTCTGGTAATCGAGCTATGACACTCTTATCAATGCCTTATTTTCAAGCCCTTTTAGACAATCTACAGGTGAGGAGTTAATTTTTGCTGTTAAACCAAAACAAACAAAAATGTTGTTGTTGTTCTTATATACAAATTTTTTGTCCATTTTGTTGTGTTTCCGTTGTTTTGTTTATTTTTTTTGCACAACCGCAATAATACTCAATTTTTTGGAATTTTTGTTTGAATATTTTTTTTCAAACTAAATTCATACACGTTGCAAATTTTCCGACAATTTCTATGGTGCGTGTTTGGTTACTTTTGTGCATTGGATTTTATTAAGCAAATTCACCGGATTTTTGCCTTTTTGTTCTTTTTTTTTGTTAATCCTGATTTGGTGTGTCCTCTGTTTGATTGTTTGTATTCACTAAAAAAAATATATATGCATCTTTTGTTCTCGCTGAAGTTTTCCCGTTTGTTTCTTTTTTTTGTATTTTTGTCTTATTTCATATATCTCACAATTATCACAAAAAAATAAATCAAAACAAAGCAAAAAAAATAAAATTAAATTTAATACAAACTTTGGAACAATTCAACAATATAATATTCGCAATCAATTCATATCACCAAAATAACTTATATTAAATTACCATAAAAGAATACAAGCACTGCAGGTGAGAGTTGTTATATTTTTTTTGTCTGATCAAAATATTCCATATTATTGTGTTTTACTTTGTAACCTACTCGTACTATAAGCTATACATTCATGTATATTAAAATTTAAAATGTTTTTTTTTATCAATTTTTATTCACCGTGTTGGTGTCAATAAATTTTGTTCAAACAATAGTTATCACCATGAGGAAGTTTGAAACAAATAAACAACTAAAGGTGCAGAGTTAAGCAGTATCCTTAGGCAGTGCTGGCGAACCCAACTTGCTTGCGTGCCATACAAAATTTTAATTTAATTAATATCAAATTTTGTTATTTTATATGTACATTAAGAGGCTTATATTTGTTTACTTCTATTGAAATATAATATAAATTCTATACTATCGTGAGGTGAACAAAAATGAATGCGTTCCACAATATTTCTTAGAACTTTTTTTTTTAATTTCAAACTGTGAGAATGCAGGACTTTCAAAATGATTTTAAATTTTGTGAAGGTAACAAAAAACGATGTCAAAATATCAAACAGGTGAATTAGTGAAATGTGGATTTAATACATAATACGTTCCACAAAGTCTTTCACCACTTTTCATCAATTTTCCATCGCATTTGTAGAGAATTTTTCGACTGTGAACTATGCTTAGGTCTAGTATTCACCCCTCTCGTGAGATGAAAAATTAACGTATTTCAAAATCTTCAAATAGGCATATTTTAAATTTTGTAGTAGATAAAGTTTCTGCAGTGTAGACAAATTTATCTTTTAACAATCATTTCATTTTGGTTTAAAATAATAGCTGCAAAACGTAAAGTGCAAAATTTTACGCTGTTGTTTTGAATATTTCATTTTCACTCGAGCTGAGTTTTAGGAGTGAGTGTATTTCTTACTTGCCTATCATAACAATATGGAAATTGCTAATTAGGAGTCTAAATATAATGGAACTTTGAGTGAAAGGGGGGAGAAAGCAACCCCCTCTGTGGCCAATAAATTTTGTATTGTGTTCCTTTAAAAAAAACGTTATCATTTTTTGGCGCCATATGAAAACAACTCTTGCTATTTAAATTTTGCCTAATTTAGAATACATCAACTTTTTCGTATAGTTTCGGATATATAGAAAAAAAGAAAAATTATAACTCCTTTCATAGCTTCACGTAGTAGCCCGTAGCGTAGTGGTGCGTTCGACTGTCACGCTGGAGGTCTGGGAGCGCTACCCAGCCTCGTCCACCTAAAAACTAAAAAAGTTTTTTTTCAGGGCTACTGCCTCTTGCGAGGAATTGACAAATCCTCCAAGAGTATCACTTGTCACGAATAAGTGCTTCTCGTCTAGCCGTTCGGATTCGGCATAAAATTGTAGGTCCCTTCCATTCCTGTCGAAAGGCGCACACATGAATGGTATTTTGTGGAATTTGTGTGAATATCGTGTTTTAAGGCAGCTTAAGTTCCAAAGAAATATATTCAATTACAAAAACCCTTCGACGCAAATATTTATTCAGAACACTGTACCTAATTTAAAGGAACGTACGTACAAAATGGCTTCGATACCATCACAAGTAGCACTCATGGTTCGACGTCGCTGTCCTTTTTCATTTCATTTTTATTCAAATATGATAAAGTCGCCCATGAGTTATTTGTTTCATCACTTTATATTTACTTTGTAACATTTAACTAACTTATTCCTCAAAACTAAACAACAACACTATTTTTTCATTATAACTAAACAAAAAAATAAATCAAAAAAAACTTAAGCCAACAAAAAACCAAAAAAATATTTTTCACAAATATCTAATATATACTAACTGTATATGACAAAACATGCGCGCGGACATCCTTCATTTCCCAAATGGTCACTTTTTTTTAAAACATAGGTAATAAATTAATTTTTTTTTAAATTATTTTTCATATAGAAAAGCGCACGCTGCTGGCACCATACCACAATATTTTTAAACAATAGAGAACCATTTTTTTATTATTATTGATTCTCTTGTTCTTGTTACTGTAGAAATCCTGCTGCTGCTGCTTCTACTACTACATGCATTCCCAATTAAATTCCAGTTACAGGATACAAATAACAACTAGACCATGGATGAGACAACAACCAACAGGAAAAAAAGCAACACAAATATTCACAGGGACGAATAAATAAAAAAATATCCCGTGAGATGGTAATTCTAATCATTTGACCATGAATTCAACGGATTAATTTATTAAATCCTCTTTTTCACGATTGGCTAATTTCCAAATGTTGAATTTGCGTTGATTATGGGATAACTGCTGTCTATTATGGTCAGGCGGATGTTGTATTTTTTGTTGTCGCTCTATTAAATCGAGCTGAAATTACAAAAAATTATGCAGGTCCAGGTAGCAATAAAATTGTACCTGGTATAAAATGTTGTCGAATTATGATATGATATCCTGGTTTTATCAAAAGATAGAGAGAGCGATTTACTCATGCATAAAGTTTTGAATATTTTTGTATTACTATTTTAATTCACAAACTGCAACACACCTCTATGAATCTTTTACAAGTCATTCGTGTTAAAAAAAATATTTAATTTAATTTAAGGGTCAAATTCGACAGAACATCTCAACTTAGGTTCTTAATTCTAAATGAAAATAAAAAAACAATACTTTTCGCATCAGAAACTGTCCCCGAGGACAACAATTTGTGTGTCCTTTATAGAAAAGTTTTGGTGTATTTTTACCAACGCCAACACCATATTTCTTACTTGCCTATCATAACAATCTGGAAATTGCTAATTAGGAGTGTAAATATAATGGAACTTTGAATAGACTTTTAATAGTTAACTATCTCTTAGGAGAATTTCTTGTTTGATTTAAGTAGAAGACAACACCACCTGCCTCCAGCAGTTGACTCCTATTAAACAAGAGGTGATATATAAGAGTAGAGGCTCTCTTTACCTTTTAATAATATTATGATAATAATACTTTGGAGAGTTTGTAATTGAATCACAGGAAGAATGAAGAAGATGTGATGGTGGGTAGATTCCGATAACTTGGGCGCCGAAAATTGATAACGGATTTTTGTAGAAGGGTCAAATACAAGCATTTTTTACTATAGGAGGGGGGTGTATCTCGCCCCGTTTAGGAGACAGGGGCGGGTTTTTATAAAAACGACTTAAATGGAAAACCAAGTATTATAAAGCAACGACAATACTTAAAATACAAAACAATAAAAGTTTTAAGAGCCAGAAGTCTGATCTTTAATCATTTAAATTAAATTATTTGTGTCAATAGTTTTCAAAAAATTTGCACTCAAACTCAAAATTTTGATAAAAAAAAAAAAAGCAAAAAGAAATGATTGGATCAATTTTGCTCAAAATTGTGAAATGGAAAACTAAATTTTCTTTTTGTGGTCAATGCTCATATCAGTTCTGAATCGAACACAAAATCCCGAAAGCTTTTATGTACTCTTGTTTTGCATACACCGAACCTCGCACAAACCCCAAGTCCTATAGTGAGCCCAAGCAGGGGGGGTGCAGGGGGCAGCATGCCCCCCAAACATACCTTACTGTTTATACGCCGTAAGGATGGGTGTTGGGAAAGTATGATTAATCCCGAATTAATCCATATTCTATTTTTACTATCAAAATAAGACCACGTTAAATACTCAAGCAAAAAATAATTAATTGAATAGTAGTTTTGGTAATTTTTAATTTTAATTTTCCGCGGCAGTTTTTTTTGCCCCGCGGCAATTTTTTTGCCCCGCGGCAACTTTTTTGCCCCGCGGCAGTTTTTTTTTGCCCCGCGGCAGTTTTTTGCCCCGCGGCAGTTTTTTTTTGCCCCGCGGCAGTTTTTTTGCCTCGCGGCAGTTTTTTTGCCCCGCAGCAGTTTTTTTTGCCCCGCAGCAATTTTTTTGCCCCGCGGCATTTTTTTTTGCCCTGCGGCAGTTTTTTTGCTCAGCGGCAGTTTTTTTGCCCAGCGGCAGTTTTTTTTGCACGCGGCAGTTTCTTTTGCCCCGCGGCAGTTTTTTTGCCCAGCGGCAGTTTTTTTTGCCCCGCGGCAGTTTTTTTGCCCCGCGGCAATTTTTTTTGCCCCGCGGCAATTTTTTTGCCCCGCGGCAGTTTTTTTTGCCCCGCGGCAGTTTTTTTGCCCGCGGCAGTTTTTTTGCCCGCGGCAATTATATACCTTCTTGTGTGCGAAAATATGGTTTGTTCACACACACCTTAATATCAGTTATCATTGTGCTTCGAAAGTGTTTATCTAAATGGGATGTACGAGTTCGTTATTATATCCACTTATGTTAAATAAAATATTAATGCAAAACAAAAAACGAAAATAATAAATTATGCAACAAAGAATTAAGTTTTTCTCCTCCTTTCAACGAATATGAGATGGTAATTTTTGGACGATCCTCTCATTTCAAGCCAATCTGAATGATCTCTGTTAAATTTAAAGTGCCCTTGCATTAAATCACCACATTAATGAGCCTGGAAATTGTTAGCCAATTTTGTTTTAAGGATATCCAACAAGTTCCAATAAAGACAATTTAATTAGTTTTATATCCTTATTCTTTTTTAAATATCCTGATTATGCACCCCTTTTTTGTTAATTTATTTAGTTTGCCTTTTTGCATGTGCTTGAAGTGTTTCATATATGTAATTAGGTAAAATGCATGTTGTGTTCTTTGTGTCTTCTATAGATACTTCTATAACTTATTACAACACTTTAAATTAATAGAAAATTTAGCATTTACATTAAAAGCATTACAAAAATTTTTGTCTCTATGATCGTTCATACTCGATCGCTCTGTCTCTATACTCGTAAGTCATTTTGTGCACGAGTAAAAATACACACAAGTCAATGTGTGCTATTACACCATGCATCTAGACGCGTGCAACATCTTCGAACTTTTTCGAATTTTCTTGTTGCACGAATATTTTACCCCGCGGCAGTTTTTTTGCCCCGCGGCAATTTTTTTTTTGACCCCGCGGCAGTTTTTTTTGCCCCGCGGCAATTTTTTTTGCCCCGCGGCAACTTTTTTGCCCGCGGCAGTTTTTTTTGCCCCGCGGCAGTTTTTTGCCCCGCGGCAGTTTTTTTGCCCCGCGGCAGTTTTTTTGCCTCGCGGCAATTTTTTGCCCCGCGGCAGTTTTTTTGCCTCCGCGGCAATTTTTTTGCCCCGCGGTAGTTTTTTTGCCAGCGGCAGTTTTTTGCCCAGCGGCAGTTTTTTTTGCCCGCGGCAGTTTTTTTGCCCGCGACAGTTTTTTTGCCCAGCGGCAGTTTTTTTTGCCCCGCGGCAGTTTTTTTGCCCAGCGGCAGTTTTTTTTTTGCCCCGCGGCAGATTTTTTTATTTTTTTTTTTTTTTTTTTTGTTTCTTTTTGTTCGATTTCTTTTAATTAATATAATTTTATTTTATTTTGTTTTAATAAATCCTACGGTTTATTTTTTAATTAAATAAATTGTTAAAAAACTCCATTTCTTCAACTCACAGTCAATAAAATAAAATATTTGTTGAAGTGGGAAATGCACTTCAGTTTGAATTATAATATTATTAGATAGACTGTTTTTGTGTATGTGCGATGGAGAAAAGTGGGTATTTTGAGGACAGAGAATCTGTTTTTATTAGAGCTAAAGCCGATGTGATAGATGACTACAGGAAAGTGGTATTATGTAATCTCTGGCATACATTTTATAGAAAATTTAAGAAAAAGATAATTAAAAGTTAACACAATTAAATGCATGACATACTTTTGCAATTTAGACAGCATGATTTGAGGGAATGCATCATTTTACTATCTGAGTGCTTAATTTGTCATTTTTTGTTTTGAATATTTTCGAACAATATATTCAATAATTTTCATAATGTGTTACTTAGATTTATGCGTACCTACCCATACCATTGGGAATTGTTGAAATTCTATTCTATTTAAAATGCAACTTAACAAGCTTTTTTTATTTTATTAAATTAGTTTCATTTTTGAATATTGAATTCAAAATCAATTTTTCATCAAAATTTCATAATTGAGTTATTTTTTTTTATTTCTAAACGTTCTGATAAATTAAATATCAAGGGACAATGGGCATTTTGGCCTATCGGTGTAACACATTGTGACCTATATCATTTTAAAGGTCTCGAGGAGTACCATCTTTTATTGTACGGGCAAAAGTTTGTATCGCGTGCAGGGAAGGTGTTATGGACGTTAATGTAATCGATAATGCATCTTTTATTTACCGTGTAACTTCGGAACGACGCGACCAATTGAAGATATATTTACACAATATGGTAAGTGTTGTTATATCAAAGATTCTAATTATGAACGGATCCGGTAGGTGGCGCTGCTGCCAAGTTATTGACAAAAATTCTCTATTTATTAGGCAAAATAGCTCATATTCAAATGTAACATTGGTTTATTGCAAGAAAATAAAATCACAAAATATGGACCCGATAGGTGGCGTTGAAGTCGAGTTTTTTAGGATGGGCGTTTTGGCCCATCGGTGTAACATATTGTGACCTATATCGCCACCTATCGGGTACATATTTTGTGATTTTATTTTCTTGCAATAAACCAATGTTACATTTGAATATGAGCGATTTTGCCTAATAAATAGAGAATCTTTGTCAATAACTTGACAGCAGGTCCACCTACCGGATCCATTCATAATTAGAAACTTTTATATAACAACACTTACCATATTGTGTAAATATAACTTCAATTGGTCGCGTCATTCCGAAGTTACACGATAAATAAAAGATGCATGAACGATTACATTAACGTCCATAGCAACTTCCCTGCAGGCGATACAAACTTTTGCCCATACAATAAAAGATAGTACTCATCGAGATCTTTAAAATGATATAGGTCACAATGTGTTACACTGATAGGCCAAATCGCCCATCTTAAAAAACTTGACTTCAACGCCATCTATCGGGCCCATATTTTGTGATTTTATTTTCTTGCAATAAACGAATGTAAAATATACATTCCTTTGTCTGTTTTTTATAATGATTTTTCATCGTGTTATTTTTTTTCATTTGTATCTATTTCTATTTATTTCTATTTTTAATTAATTATTACTTTTTTTGGGACATGTAGTTCACTTGATATTTTTTGACGTTTGGAAAATTGAAAATGAGTGCATTAAGTAAACGAATTGAAATAGGTTGCTTCAAAGTTTAAAATTTTGAATAATTATGGAAGAATGGATGCATGAAAATGCAAAAATATTTTATAAAAATATTTTATAACAAATATTTTATAAAAAGGATTGAAAAATGGAAATGCCGTTTTTTGTACTGAGAGTCATCAAGATGCCCTTTCGCCATTTAAGCTTATTTTTCCATGCAAAATGCCCACAAAAAAGGTATTCGCCCACGATCTGGCACCACTGCTGGGTATCTATCTTATGCTTTGTATTAATTTAAACAAACTGAAAAGAGAAGTTTTTTAATAGTGGGAATTGAAAAATTATTAAAACTCAATAAATAAAAAAGTACGTATACGCCCCAGTGAACAGTTAGTTGTAATGGACTAAATAATCAGACCAGTATATTGAAATACTGATAAAATGGTTCCTGATAGTGCTTGCAGGAATACGCCCTCTATTATGATGGCACTTTTCATCATGGTTATACTCTTTGTGACACTTCTCTAAATCAATAAAGGTAGTTAAATACGAAATTGTTTTTCCCATTTTTTATAATTTATTTATGTTCTGTAAAAATTTGTTAGTTGTTGAAATATGCCTCAGATATGTAAAGGCACGCGCATTCCTAAATAATTTAAAATATTCCAAAAGAAATCAAACTTTAAAGTTGTACTTTTTTAAACATTAAGAAAAATAAAAAATTTAATTTTAATAGTTTTCTACAGAAGCTAAGTCTAGTTACTTATTAAAGGCCACAATGACCAAGGTAAAAGTGAATAACATTGAAAGTACTTTCAATTTCAGTTAATTATTAATTTTCAAAGAACAAAACTTTCTTTCTACACACGCACATCCCCATTTAAATGAAAACTTTTGTCTATCGAAACAAAAAGTAATAATTGAAATTCATTGCATAAAGAAGCATTGATATATAATTGAATTTTTTTGTACAGAAAAAAATAATAGTTACCTTGTTATGAGCATTTAACTGTTTTTCTTCGATATAATAGCAGCTATATGGGTGAGAAGCCGTCATCGTCAGCATTGACATTTATTCCAACCAAACACTGATGAGGAGTAATGGTGAATCAATTAAAACAAAAACAAAAAACTCAATAAATAAATCGGTGCCACTCGTAAGAAGGACCGCATAATGCATACACTACACATATACGACGAGAATTCATATAAAGTGCATTAATTAATTAAGAAATAAAATACCTATACAACTTCTCTCTTGGCCATAATTTTCAAGTGGATTCTGTGATGTCTTTCAAAGGTTTAATATAGGAACCAGCAATGAGAATGATAATCGATAAAATGATGATTTCCACAAACCAATCAATCGCACACAAAAAATACCGACAATTTTACTGGGTTAAAACAAAAATAAGAAGTGAGGTTAACGTGGTGATGGATGCAGTAGCATCAGGACCTATAACTAAATTGAAATCATTCAATCAACAGAGTGGAATATAAAATTAACTGATCACACGGAAAAGTGCATCCATTTCTGTGCTATCACTTCCTCTCTTAATCAATGGATAATTTGCTTATACATATGGCAGGATATACACATAGATATCATTTAGTTATATATTCAACTGTACTATATCCTATCTTTGATTAATACACACACTCTATACAATCGTTTAATAATACTGAAGCACTCTGTATTTCTATAACGTGGCTTCTTCAATGGCTGTAAATGAAATGCTACTGTGATATTGATGTATGTATGTATGTTGATTAAAACCTAATCTAATAAATGCATTAGCCAAAATCCACACAAACACATACAAAATCCATTGATGCATAAATTGAAAGTCACTCATGCGAGGATATAACTTAGCCTGATGCAGCTAATAAATAGAGAACTTTATGGATCGCTTTGAATTAAGTTTCTCTGGTTGAGAAATGTTTGCAAAGCCACACGTTTCATCTTACAAACATTCGAAACTATATGACTACGAACATTCTGTTATGTTAATCTACAAATCGAATAGTTTAAGATGCACCCCATGCAAAGGCATAACATTTAGGACTGGCCACGAGACGATCTCGGTCTCGCATGACGAGACCGAAACAAGACGAGACGAGACTGCCTTTTCAGCAACCAAGACGAGACCGAAACGAGACTGTATATTTGGACCGAAATTTACAGAGAGTCTAATAAATTAAAAAATACAATTTCAGTTAAATATTTAGTTTCTTCTGCACATATTTAAACTATAACCGAAAATATTTCGTTCCAATAATCAACTGGTTATCCGGAAATAGTATTTTTCGGAGACGAGACCGAGACGAAACTAAATTACACAAGACCGACACGAGTCCGAGACGAGACTGAAAATTTTTGATTTTAACTAGACCGAGACGAGACTTACAAAAGTCTGGCAGAGTCTCGTCTCGTGGCCAGCCTTAATAACATTTCAAAAAAATTAAATACGCCTGCTTCTCAGTTATCATTTTATAATGAAATTATCGGAATTACATAATTTGTTGTTTTTATCAACGAAAAAATGAGTCAAGCTTTCGATAATTTGTCGATAAATATCGATAATGCAAAAGGTTATAACCATACACAGTTTTAAGAAAATTGTTGGAAAAGTCTGTGTTTGTCTGGACGACAATAGGTTGTAAGCCTATATTTTCGACTATTTTTCGATAAATATCGATAACACACAAAATTACCATTATACATTTCAAAAAATTTAGGGCTACTGCTGGTTTCAATTATTTTCGAAGAATTAAAACAATATTGAATTGAAAACTTTAATTAAATCATTATTTAATCTCATGAATTTGTAAAAACTTAGTGGTCAAAAATTTAAGACTGTGAGTCAACAATTATTTTATGAAATCGCGGGTATTACACTTCTCTTTTGAAAAAAAGGTTAAATTAAATACATTTTAATTGAAAACAAAACAACATGTAATCACTTTATGGAAATTAATTGAAGATATGAAAATAAGTCTAATTTATTAGTCCTTTAAATGCTTACAAAATTTTAACTGCTACTTTTAATGAGATACTCCAGCATGGCACATGCATTCATATACAAATTGTTTCAAAAAAAAAAATATACCCTCAACTAAACACTTAATTTTCAGTTAACTGTCAAATTACTATGACACTCTGAATGAATTGAAAAAATTGTATTCATAAAACTATCCTTTTTTAGAATAAAAACCATTTTGCTGGAGTACCTCTCCCGTATACACTTTATTCCAACTTCAAAGCTCAAAACCAAATAAAACAGCAAAAACCCCCAAATGAAAATTAAATAAAATCCAAAACTTACTTCCGAAGCGAAAAAATGTTTTTCAGTTAGTATATCCAAGGACACCCCCACTCCTTTGCTCTAGCTCTCTAAGGCTGTTAGACTAAAAGGGGATTTAGGAAGAAAAATGTCTATAAAAACTCGTCGTATGTATGACGTGTACAAGATATTCTGGTAATTAAAAATATGAGTAAAAGTTTCTCTCGCTTAAGGATATACACACAGAGTTTGTAGACGAGGATACAAAGTTAAAAAAAAAAGAAAACTGAATTTTAACCCTTTACGATGACTATCATCCTCATTATCCGCGATAAGGCCACGTTTGTCACACTCTTTAATTTTTTATTTAATTTTTTCCTTTTTGCAACTCCTAAATTTAAGGTTTGAGTCATTAAATTTTATTCAGCAGATAATTATCGTAGCATGATGACGATTTTCGACTCCGCTGAATTAAGTTCACGACAGCAGCTTTGCCCACCACTGCTGCCACCGCTTAAAACATGATTTTTCAGTAGGAGATGATGTGCACAAAGGAGTTATCTTTCAATAATCTGCCTGAAAGCCATCCTCCTTGCTGACGGTTATTGATAAAAGGACTCAGATGATGACGATGATGATGGTGGGATCTTGGGGAAAACGAAAAAATAAAAACGCTTCAGATTGAAAACCACTTTAGCGAAAAAGTAGTTTTCGGCAGATTTGAACACGCCCGACTGATCTTCTATATAATCTAGCTTTTGCTTTTTCAATTTCGTTTCTATTTCTTTTTTTTTGTTTGTTTTCTTTTTGCAATTTCCAGTCGCTTATTTTTACAAAGAAATGAAAAGGAGCAAAATGGTACAATCAGTAATTAACGAAAAGGAACATTTTTCTGTGTTGGCTAAGAGATTAAGAGATAGTCTGTAGGTAGGGGTGGTTTGCGTCAAACAGTATTAATATGAGAGGTATGGTTTTTAAAACTGAACATCATTCATGTAAATTTCTGCTATTTCGTTTGATATATTTTTTTGACTGTCTTTGATTTTTAAATTCTTAGCATCGTTTTTCCTAAAATGAAATTTTACAAATTATAAATATAAATCTTTTTTTTTTCTTTCCTTAATTATCCTTGCAGTACCTATGGCCGTTACAGAAATTTAGCAACTCAAAAGTACCATCATTTACTAATGGAAAAAGGTCTGCAATTTGGTGTCGGTTTGGAACGATTTGAAAAGGACGAACCAGCCATGCCACAGATTATTACGAAAGAATTGATTTTAGACGATGAAACTGTTGCTGTATCTCATGATGTTGTTTATCACAGAGAACACACGCTGAAACAGCTACAGCATCACAAACACATATTGCGCCAAGGACAATATGAAAAACACAACAACGAAGAAATACCAATGAGATCACGTACAAATGGGTAACGAGTAATTGGTCAGAGTGCTCGGAGCATTGTGGTTCGGGAACTGGATTGAGGGTGAGTTTTCGATATAAACCTATAGTTTCATATCAAATTATTGTTAACTTAAACTATTATTTATGATTCCTTTTTAACCAAACGGGGCTTAATGCTCAAATAATCTAGTTTCTTAATACTACTTTTACTTAAAGTCCAGTCTATTTAGGTATTTTTTTAAAAAACATTTGGGGAATCAATTTTTGTATTGAGATCATTAGAGTATCATACAGAAAGCTTAACTCCAAGTTTTTGACCACCAACCCCTTGCAGGGTTGCCACTATCTTGATTTAAAAAGTAAATTAGCTTTTCATGAATTAAACACGTATTTTTGGGTTTATCGAAAAATTGGAAATACATTTTTGTAGAGAAACAAACGTTCTACAAAGGACAGTGGGCACTTTTGTATGGAGTGCGTCCTATGGATGCAACACATTGTGACCGATATCATTTTAAAGGTATTGATGAGTGTAATAGTTTTTTGTATGTGTAAAAGTTTGTATCTCGTGCAGGGAGAGTGTTATGGTCGCTTATGTAATCTTAAATGCATCTTTTATTTATCGTATAACTTCGGAACGACCGACGCACGTGACCAATTAAAGTCATATGCACAATATGTTAAATGTTGTTAGATAAATGTTTCTAATTATGAACGGATCCAGTATGTGGCGCTGTTGTCAAGTTATTGACAAAAATTCTCCATTTATTAAGCAAAATCGCTCATATTCAAATGTAACATTGGTTTATTGCAAGAAAATAAAATCATAAAATATAGATCTGATATGTGGCGCAGTAGTGAAGTTATTAGCTAATGCCTAATTTATAACGAAAAATGGCCCATTCTCACTTATATCATATATTGGTTTAAGTATTGCAAAACAAAATCACAAAATATGGACCTGGTAGATGGCTTTGGCTTAAGACTAAGATTGATGCCGTGCTTCATCTAATGGTTGATTTCATACGATATTTTTAGCCTTAATACCTATTATTATTTTCTTAAATGGTCCATAACACCTTCCCTGCACGCGATACAAACTTCTGCCCATAAAATAAAAGATAGTACTCATCGTGGTCAATCTACTCATCGAGACCTTTAAAATGATATAGGTCACAATGTGTTACATCGGTAGGCCAAAATGCCCATTGTCCTTTGCCCAGGTTAATTTTTTATATAATTTGTGTATTTAACGAGTTATAACAAATTTCAAAAAAATGGAGTTCACATTTTTTTAAAGTCAAATACTTTTTTGCGTTTAGTGTTTCGCAAATTTTTTTTTTTTTAAAGTTGTTGAAAGCACTATCACCTACAATTTTTACCTAAACATGTTTTTTGTCCGAGCAATTGTTTATTTACTATAGCGCTTGAAAGCTTCATAGTCGCAAACGTAGAATCGAAATCATTTATTCAGTTACATTTATTCAGTGTGGGTATCGCACGGTGCAGTGTTTAAATGGTATAATGTGTGTATCACGTATGCATGTGCAGTATTAATGGAATAGTTTCTTTTATCGTGTGTGGCGGATCGTATTCCGGTAATTCGCATTATTATAACTCTAGTTATCATGTATGTAATTGAACAATAACTTTATTTATGGTTCATAAGATTATTATAAATAAATAATAATTATTAGGAGGCATTAATATAATATATATGTAGGTACATTAATTAATTTCAAGTACCGGTGTATAAAACCTTGGTTTCTTATATCAAAGACCTGGCAGACTTTCTTCTTGGAAGGAAATCGTGCTAACAGTTCTTCCACCTTCGTCCTCTGAATCATCGTCCATGATTGGTTGTTTCTTGGGGGCATCGTTGAAAGTCTCCCCACAACAGTGTTGGCAAATTTCTGTGCAATGACGACCTACTTTCACACATCCACAAACTTTTTCGCAATTTTTGGTATGTTTGCAAGAAATAAACACGAGGATCAAACTCTGTGCCGGATCTTCATCTCTTGTTTGAGGCATCCAACCCAACGTTGTTTTTTCCACCCCCAATCACTAGGCTTTTTTCATCTATTTTGTTCAACTACTGTTGATCTTGAAAATATCTCCTATATGAGCTGCTCCTTCTGTTAGGCGAAGATTTGCAAGGTTTCAAGTTCTCTTCTTAGATGACCTTACAAAGCACTTGTACCGAAAATCAATTTACGATTCCTTAGATGGGTTCCCCTTATAAAGTGCTACCAAAAATCTATTTCCAGCGGTAACAATGTCCTTGGGGTCGACGTGATCATTTCTGAATTTTGCAATTACATACATCACTGAGCTCAACATTTTTTTCCAGAGCCGCAATAAATTTAATTTTTCCCATACCGAACGTTGCTGACTTTGTGTCGCATCCACTAAATACATGTAAGAACCATATATATTTTCGCCAAATATACCGCGGGCTACTTCAGCATGACGGCTATCGGGTCAAATTTCAGATAACACAGTAGGTAAACAAAAAACTTCACATACGAACAAAGTTTTTAAATAAAATGTAATTTCTTCTTCTTATATATGTAAACAATGACAGTTTTTGCAAAAGTGCTAAAAGAAAATCTTGTTTTAATTGGTTTGTTTTTCGAATACCCGTATTGGCTTTTCATATATATGAAATTAGTTTTTAAACATTGGAAAACAAAAAACTCATGCTCAATTAATCAAATAATAAAAACTCTCCTAATAAAATAACTTGCTATACGCGTAGAAGATATGCTTACAATTTTAATTAAATTTATGAAACTCTGTAGGTACAGCAATACACTTACTTTTGATACATACAAAAGTTTGGTTCTTTTCCGAGTTATTGTATACATAAAATCAATAATATTACATATAATCACTTAACTCTTATAAACTGATTCCGAAAAATACTAAATTTTGAATTTTCTGCGTGGTGACTTGAAGTTTTTAGTCCAAACCTGATGTTATTAATCTCCATCATTCTTAACAATTTCAGATTTTTAAAAATATAAAATTCAAAAGCTTGACAAAGTTGAACTCCAAAAGTTGAGAGTTTCAAAACTTTTCTGGGACTAAAATCAACACATATATCAAAAATTCCTCAAACATCGGTAAAATAATATTTAATTACCCTTCCAAAAATATAAAATTTACTATAATAGAATGTCATTCTGATTTACTGCAAATTATTTCTAAAACGTCTACTTTCCCGTTTTCGACTTTTAAACGATCATATCTCGATGCCTTAATTTTTCGGATTTATGTTTTATTTGTAAGACTTTGTTATATTTTTGAGTCTATCGATTACAAAAACTGAACCTCATGTACACCCCTCCGGTTTAAAAATATAAAACACCGTGTTGATTGTTAACATTTATATAGCGGCAACCCTGCAAGGGATCCATGGTCGAAAACTTGGACTTAAGCTTTCTATAAAGTTATCTTACGATGCCCACAAAAAAATTGCTTCCCCATATGTTTTATAGATTCCTATAGGAGCCAAATCTAAATAGACTGGACCATTATAGCTTGGTATATAGCAGCAATTAATAAAACCAGTTTTAAATTTGAAAAGTTTATTATTTGGCAAATTAATATAATTTTTAAAAAAGTTTATTTTTTAAATAACATTATTACAACGAGTACTAAATAATATTTTTGTTTCCACAGATTTTTAGTAGAAAACGTTTAATCCCATCCAACGACAGCGACACCGGTTTAGATAATAGTAGTGATTCTGTAATACATAGGGAATGACTCCGAGGAATGCAAACCAGACTTAATGATAATCGACTTCGAATATTGTGCCTATAACTATCGAGGATTCGATTTAGCAAATCACTTTATCGAATGGACAATTGACTACAGTAATCAACAATTTGCATTCTTCTTCCATACAAAAGAACAATACCCTACCCTGCCTATTTGAGAAAGGATAATGAAGATATTGAAAATTATACACCGACTGCGGAAGAAATCGAATCACTTCAGAAAGACGTTCTAACATTTTCGATGAATAGTCATTTATTCTGGGGTCTATGATCTGTTGTGAATGTTTATCAAAATATCGAATTCGGCTATTGGGTAAGTTTGTAATTTTAATTTAGTTTAAAACTGTTTTTTAATTGTTCCATTTTTGCTTTTACAGGAATATGCAGTATCAAGGATTCGTGAATATCAAGCCCTTAAGAAAAGTTTTGACTCAACACCATAAAAGAAAAAAAAAACAACAACATAACAAATACACTGGGTGCCAATTGTCCCATTACTTTGTACTTAGAAGCATTTTTTAAAACGCGAGAAACGTCAAGATCAATTATTGAAATGTCTTCCCGATGCACTAAAAATCTTCGCAAGAACTTAAACAAAGCTAACTTAAATTAAAAACATCCATCGTGAATAGAATTTGGTGATGTTAACTGTATTCGTGGAATGGAATTCACTATAACTTATATGTCTGCAGTGAATACCGAAAGTATTAGTATAAGATTGTGGAAAAAAAAAAAACAGTAGAGTCCTTAATAGGATTTGAGAAAACGGTTTTTTTTATGTACAATGGTAATATTTACTTAAATGTTGTAGAGTCTAGAACTAGGCCTTTCTGCATTCAATATCCTCAAAAGCAAGGCGATTTGAGTTCGAAACTTGATTTGGAACGAACAAAATCTATTCCCGAGCATGGAATATTCCAACTTGCATAGGTCTGACTGCAGATTAGTCTTTGACTGTGAAAATCAGAGTTAACTTTTAACAAATCTAAAGACTTCCTTAAAAAAGTAAACTTACAGAAATTGACTCTACTGTAAACTTAATATTATTATTTTTTTTTTTAGGAAAAGAGTAAGTCTACAAAAGTATCAATTTTTAAGTAAAAGTTTTACACGGAAAGCACAAACAAAATTATCTATAATAATTTGCTTTTTTATTGTTTCGTGAGTAAACATTTTTAGTCTAAGAAAGATAGGATCTGACCGGGAACAAATTAATTCATGAAATTTTATTGATGGTATCGACGCAGAATTTTATCCAAAGTCCCCCAAAATCCCCGCATTGGCTTTTTGTATAGACGCATTTAAAGAGGTGGAGAGGAATGGGAGGTTGGAGTTTATCAAGCTGAAAATTTTGTTTTTAATACAATCTTATCATATGACACATGTTTTTAGGGTGCTTTAAAACGCTTATTCGAAAGAGACCAAAACTGAAAAGATACATGTATCTTGTAGAAAGTTAAAGCACTTTTAATGGAATGATTACATTTTTTTTAAGTACAACAAGTAAAATATTACCCAAAACCATTTTAAGGACCATAATGTCATATGATTAGATAGTATTATAATAAATTTGTTCAGCTTGATAAATTCCGGTCTCCTCCCTTTCTCCATTTCTTTAAATACATCTATTTACAAAAAAAACAATTGGAGGATTTTGGGGGACTTTGGATATGTTGTCGAGGTTAAAATTCTGCGTCGATACCAGCACTAAAATTTCATGAATTAATTTGTTCCCACTTCCCCATATTAAATTTTCTATACTTCCTAAAGTATTTGCTGAGTTGCTAGTCACTCTCTTTTAAAAAACACGGCTTTTGTGTATTCTTATGCAAACAATAAAAAAAAAATAAAAAAAAATATTCATGTGGCTTCGTAGTTTATTCGGTGTTGCGTTAAACGAAGTTTGTCCATAGGTTTTGGAAGAAATAATATACGAAACATCTTCGAATAAACTACGAAATCAGACGAATGCAAGTACATAAATCTAATGTTTCCAAACATAGCTGTGATCAAATTATTCTTAGTTATAGTGATATTGTATGTTTGTATATGTTTGGAATGATACAAATTTAAACTTAAACAAAATCAAAAAAAAAAAAAAAAAAAAAAATGAAGTTCGTAAGTCTCATTTTTTTATTTTTACTAAAAGATTCTGTATTTCTAGTTACCTAGGTAAAAAAAAAAAATAAATCGCGTGGCACAACGGCTCATGAAGAACCAGGGCCTAGTGTCTAACAACTCCCAACCATTCCTGTGTGCGCCTTTCGACAGGAAATGGAAGGGACCTACAATTTTATGCCGAATCCGAACGGCTAGACGAGAAGCACTTATTCGTGACAAGTGATACTCTTGGAGGATTTGTCAATTCCTCGCAAGAGGCAGTAGACCTGCAAAAAAAACTTTTTTAGTTTTTAGATTGACGAGGCTGGGAAGCGATCCAGCCTCCAGCGTGACAGTCGAACGCACTAACCATTACGCTACGGGCTACTACACTAAGTTACCTAAGTACGTATTTTTATTATTTTGCAAAACAAAAAATCTTTATTTAGTGGTTTAAAATTAAATATCATAAAATAATAGGTAATGTGGAATTTAATCTAATAAAATAAATAAATAAAAATCGATTTTAAAGTAAATCAAGTTTTTTTGCTTGTAAAGTGATGAAATATTTCGGGCATTATTGTAATGCTATGCATTTTTTAATGTACAATTGTATTGACTGAGCACTATTATTTCTTGCAGCTTTTCTATTACCTACCCAACCCATGGGACCTATGCTATATAACCCAAAATGAAGAATATCCGGAAAGTAGTCAGAATTAATTATTCAATAAGCGCTAATCAGTGTTGCATCAGCAGCAGAAGCAATAGCAGGAAAAGAAAACTGAAAAATAACCTAGTGGGTGGTAAGAATGGTTTTGCAAAGGATGTTACGTTAAAAATTGTCCAACCCAGGAGACTGGAACTAGCTTGATAGGATGGCGACATCAGGCGGCATCGAATGAAACATTAAAGTAGACTCCAGAGAAGACAATTGTTGTAACAAAGTGAATCAAGAATAAGAAGAATAACTCTGTATATTATATACCTTCAACAATGAAAATGGACCTGGATGTACATTTTGAATGAATATTTCGAAGACTGATGGAGAAATTGCATTGAAACCTTAGCTAAGTTAATATTGTATGAATCGAAGTAATGGAATGAAATTTTCAAATTCCTTCGGACATGAACTCTTCATACTTCTTTTTGTATCCATATTTAGTTTGAAAAAAAATCTAATAAAAAGGAGGTTTATGTATAGTTTCTTTTGATAAAGAGTTTTTCTATTGATTTTCATCCTGTTTCCGTAAGCTAAACGCTATGCCAATTGAGAAGTTGGATTTTTTTTTTTGTATTAAAGAAGATTTAAATGTTACGCTAAACTTGATTCTAAATGAGTTTTACCTAACTTATTTTTAAAGAACAGTTAATAGGAGCAGGAGGTGGTGCCTTTGAATTTTTCTGAATTTGTATTATAGTCCTTGTGACAAATGGAAGAGGAAACGTAATACGTTATAGTTGATTATGTCTTACACTAGAGTTCCTTTTCACCATATGGCTATGTCAATTCATATATCCATATCAATTTCCTATTCTTTGCATGTCCTTCGTCACTTCAGCACAGGTTATATATGTACATATTTCTCCTCGCCGTCTTTATAAAGTCATCGTCGTCTGGTGCTTTAGATTCTCCAAGGAATAGAGAGAAATAAGACAGGTCTTTCAAATTCGGTATTTCCTATTTAAGTAAAATATTGGAATTCAATTTGTTAGTAGGCAAATTAAAACAATGGTCATTACGTCACTGCATCAAAGCTTCGAGGACTAAGGACTGAGGTGCTTGCAAGGAGACAATTTTTTTTTAAAGAAGAACATAAGTTTTTTCAGGTAATGGTGCAAATTTTTGCAAACAAACATTAAATAGTAGTGACAAATCGGTGAAATAACATAATAAACTAAGGACCAGTTTTTCAGTAGTGAGTTAAACCAGAGTACGTTAACTCTAGAAAAAGATTTGTCTGTAGTTACGTCAGGAAGCATTTTTTTGTGTTAACCCAGAGCTAACTCACCAAATTTTGAAGAAAAAGATTAGTTGGTACTTTTAGAAATCAAAAAAAAAAAAGAATCTTTTTTTGGGAAGAATATAGTACAGTAACTATATACAATCACGCATACGTCAAATCTGGTATTTCTGATTTTTTGCTGAGTTATTCAGGATATTGTCCCAGTAAATAACCTAAGTTTTCGACCTCGAGCGGCGACCGTTTCATGGTCAAAAATAAAAAGAAAACGCGATTTTTTCGCGGTTTTTTCAGTTATTGGCGACTTTAGTCTTAAAGAAGTAATTTTAAATAAAAACATTGTTCCACGATTTCGAAGTTACCTACTTTGGTCCAATTTGAGCCTAAAACCATCTCTGTAGACCAAATGGTTTCCAAAATACAGCATTTCAAAATTTAGCGATAAAAAAAAATATATAACAAGTAGTATTATCAAACAATATAATGGAAAATAAAGAATGGTTGACATAAATGTTTTAAAGCACTGCAGCGTGTAGGTTGAGCCAAAATCATAGGACAATCATACGGGGAGGGGGGTCTATATACCCCCGTTAAGATGGTAGGGGCAATTATCTAAGAAAATGACTTAAGGTAAAAACAAAACTATTAAAAAACAATGGTAACAACCACAATATTCTCCTATAGCTTATCTTGAACCCAGAAACCCATTCTTAAATTTTCTTTTTAAATAAAGTTATTTTAATCGATAGTTTTTGAGAAATTAATTTCCAAACTCAACATTCTGAAAAAGAATTTTCTACGATTTACTTAGTAGAAACCGGATCCTTGGAGCAAATTTATTTTTCAATATTTTGAGTTTGGAAATTAATTTCTCAAAAAGTGTGGATGAAAATAACTTCATTTAAAAAAATAAATTCAAGAATGGGTTTCTGGGCTTAAGATAAGCTATAGGAGAATATTGTGCTTGTTACCATTGTTTTTCAAAAGTGTTGTTCTTACCTTAAGTAAGAATTTTTTTTAATTCTAGCAACATTGCATTCTAAAAAATTTAGATTGCATTTTTTTATAAATTAGAAATGATAGCCCATTTTCTTAAAAATACTTTTGACACTTTTCCAATGAAATGTGTATCAATAAACTAATTTGTCTCTATTTTTGAAATCGTTTGTCACATTTTCGCCTTGTTACACAAAAGCAAGTTCATGCAATTTAGTCGTGCACAGTCCCAGGCTCCTAACCCTTAGCACCTCATATATGGGATATTCGAAAAAAAGTACACCATCTGAAAGGTTACCTAGACCTCATAAAAGGTCAACTAATTTCAGTAGTTAGTCAGCGATAGTTTTTGTTTAATTGAATTTTTAAAATTTATTTTTTCAAGGTCGTATAAGACTTTTAGCACCTCATTTGTGGGATATTCGCAAAAGAAGTATACTATTTGAAAGGCCAACGACTCAGTAATTGGCAGCCATAGGTTATTTTATATGGATTTTTGAAGTTTTTTTGTTTTTTCAAGGCCGTATAAGACTTTTAGCACCTCATTTATGGGATATTCGCAAATAAAGTATACCAATTGAAAGGGGACTGATTCGTGATAAAAGGTCAGCTTGTTTCAGTAATTGGTCAGCCATAGGTTTTTTTTTTTAACGAAGACTCTTATACTGTAACCTTGAAACAATCTTTAAAAATTCATTAAAAACACATATGGCTGACCAGTTTCTGAAACATATTGTCCTTTTATGAGGATTTAATAACCTTTCAAATGGTATCTTTTTTTTGGAAAATTCGTTAAATGAGGTGCTTAAAGTCTTATACGCCCTTGAAAACAAAAAACTTCAAAAATTCATATAAAATAACCTATGGCTGACCAATTACTGAAACTAGCCGACCTTTTATCAGGAGTCGTTGGCCTTTCAAATGGTATACATCTTTTTCGAATATCCCACAAATGAGGTGCTAAAAGTCTTATACGCGCCCTTGAAAAACTTAATTTTAAAAAATTCAATTAAACAAAAACTATGGCTGACCAATTACTGATTAAGTTGACCTTTTACGAGGTCTAGGTAACCTTTCAGATGGTATATTTTTTTTTCGAATATCCCATAAATGAGGTGCTAAAAATAGTTTTGAACTTGAAAATTTAAAAACAAATTATTAAAAAAAATCTATGGCTGAGTAATTACTGAAAGTAGCAGACCTTTTTTGACCAATTTCTGATCTTTTAGACGGCATACATTTTTTTTTTAAATTCTATAAATAAGGTGCTAAAAGTCTTATACTGTGACCTTGAAACTTACTTTAAAATTCATTAAGAAATACCTACGGCTGACCAAACTAGCTGACCTATGTATTATCACAAGTCGGTGGCCTTTCGAATGGTACACTTTTTTTTTGCGAATATCCCATAAATGAGGTGCCAATAATAGTTGGTGACCTTGAAAAACTTTAACCATCGATAAAAAATATCCTTTGGCTGACCAATTTCTGAAACTAGTTGACCTTTTTTGACCAATTACTGACCTTTTAGATGGCATTCTTTTTTTGTGAATATCCTATACATGAGGTGCTAAAGGTTAGGAGCCTAGATCCCACATGTACAAAAAAAAAAAATATTATTTTTTTCTGAGAGGTCTTAAGTCTTCAATAACCATTTGCAAAGTTATTTACTATTCACTGGAAACCCGCATATATTTTTAGATTTATAAACAGTCCTGAATACTTAATTTTAAAAAATAGTTACTTTGTGATATATGTATTTTTGCTAAGTTCACCCTATTTTGCTTAAAGCACAATGGGAACTAGAAAGTCTTTTTAAGCAAGGTGTTTATTGCTCAATTCAACTCAGTGTTAATTATGGTTATTTTAAAATATATATTAAACACATATTTAGTTAAAATATGTTTATACTTATTACAGTACAGTCAAGTAGAAGTAGAAGTCATACATTCACATTGTTTTTTTTTTTTTGGCTAATTAAGCACTTAATAACACTTTTAATTATTTATTCGTCTCAGCAAAAAAAAGAGAAAACAACAATAATATGTAAAAGACGCAACTTCGTCGTCATCTATTGCGTGTTAATAAATATATCTCCCTGTCAGAACAACAACACAGGAGTTTTGTAATTTATGCGCACACATATTGGGCAATAATTAAATAAATTCACACTTGTAGTAAAAGATCGGATTAGCTTAAAAGCAGCGCCAGGATAAAAGACGCCTTTTGCCAAACACTTGAGCACAGACACAGCGTGTGTAAGGATTATGCAAAATAGACACTATTCTACGGCACACTTATTTCGTTGGATTATGGAGGAAGCTGTATGCATATATTTATGTATGTATATCCTTATCCCAGGTATTTTCGATGCTCTCTTATGAGTTGAATGAGTATATAAAACACATAATAATCATATTCATGATGGTTTTTGCTCAAGGCTCAAAGTTATTAAGGGTATATAGTAGGTGGTAGAATAGGTGGTAGGATAGGTGGTAGGATTTGGAGGTGACACACTATATAAATGCTAAAATTGGAATACCAAAAACCTCTTTCGCTATCAACATTCAAAAGAGTTTTATACATCATATTGCTTCTCTGTATCTACGTAAAGTGCAAACGGGGAATAGCTAAGTTTCTCTATACATAAAAGCTAATGGAGGTGAAAATTGAGAAATTATATAAGTTATATTGATGTGTTCAATAAGGGGTACTTTTGAATATTATAATCATCAGGTAAATATTTATATAAATTGTAAAGGCTTAGTTAAGATGACGCAGGCACATTAAGAAATAAGAAGAAGTTTATTCTAATAGGGGCTTCAGTTATATGATGATATAATGAATTCATACATAATGTTTAGCAATTATTAAAAATGCAACATTATAATCAACCAGCTGAATTCAAAATGAAGAATAAACTTAAAATTGAATTACCTTTGTACGACATATTTTATATATGAGAAGGCTTTTAACTTTATTTAAGTTGTGGTTTTAATAAACTTCTTTAAAAAGTAAGTACATAATATGAAATTAAATAAATGAACATGTTTTAAAATCTAAACCTACAAATGTTGGAAAGTTTGAAGAAGTCCAAAAAAGTGATTTTTGAAAAGTCCTCCTTCGCGCGTCGGTGGGTTTGTATATGCGTCAGTCCGTCTTGGTGTACATCGATCTAGAGGAAAAACGGTTAAGTGGATTTGCTTCAAATTTGGTGTGAAGTAGGTATGTATTTATGATTCTCTAGATGGAAATTAAAATTTTTATTTTAGCTCATTTAGAACCGTTTTCTCAAAAAGGGCTCCAACGATTTTGTTTTTTCGTATACTATGTATGTAATTCGATTCTATATAAAAATGTTGGAATTCGCAAAATTGTAACTATGTAATTCTTTTAGAACGTTTTAATACTCGAAAATCGAACACTCTAGTAGTGCCAACTGTTTACTTTCGCAAAATCGGGGAACTACCTAACTCGAAAATGAATGTCAAAACAAATCGAAATCGCAAATAATGGTTCGACATCAAATGTGTTTAAAAAGTGTTTCTTAACAATAATTGCATAAAGAAGATAGTACTACGGTTTTCTCTGATTGGAATAATTTTTTATTCATGTTATTTGTTGAACAGAAAAGCGCAGTGGTGCAGTAGATTTGAAAATTTAGAAAAAACGCAGTAGATCTACTGCTTTCGCAGTAAAGTCCGAACGCTGTGCAGTATATGATGAGGCACCTAGATTTGTCTAAAAAGGCTACTTAAACACCCAGAGCCCTTCATATATTTGGACACAGCTTGTTGTGCTTTCCTTTCTCCATCAATCTGATGTTGGTTACCTCCTGTTGCCAAGAACTAAAGCTTTGCCGAGAGCTTGATGATGATATTCGGCACAGAGATTTGCTTTCGAAGAATTCTCTTCGCTTGATATATTATCTATCAAATACATAGATAAATATATAGATAATAAACGAGCGCCTGTCATTTTTGTTTTTTAATTTAATATTTTTTCAACATTTATTTTCACAAACTTTTTGCTTACTTACATATCTCTTACATGTTGGGAAAATAACGACTTCTTCTACGTTCAATTGCTCTTCTCTTTCTCGGTTTACCTTGGACCAATTCTAAATCGTCACACAATCCATGTTGATAACTTTTTGATTATTAAAAAAATTAATTTAAAAAACTTTAAATTGTTCTCTTTTTTTAATTTATCTGACAACCTACAAGCGAGTCTCGTTCGAAAGTAGGAAATGTTAGGAAAAATAGTTGGCATTACTTGCATTCGATTCTTATTTAATACATAGTATACCTACTAACTGAAAGTAGAATCGGAAACAGGTTCCGAGTAGAATTGAAAGTAGAATCGAAATACATAGTTGGCCCCCAGGTTTGTATATACCAGGTTTTTGTCAAACATTTCGAAAAACGGAAATAAAGTTTTGGGGTTTTCGGATCAAATTGCCGTTATGTGTGATATTCTTGAATATCACGTCATTGAATATCATTTTGCCCTAATTGTACGACTCAGTTTTTTTTTTAGTTAGTCAAACAATATTCCATTGTATATTGCAAGTGAATAATTTTTTTACGAAAAAAATAAAATCAAAGAAAAACTATGTCCACATTTTTTCGTATTAAATTGAGCCATTTCTATACATCAAATAATTCTAGCTACTACATTCTTGTTGTCTTGCATTTCATTTAAAAGCCCCAGGCAAAGATTTTTATTTTTTTCTTCTAAAAAAAACTAATATTTGTTCAAGGAATCCAATGGCATGTTGTACATTATATTCCTGCTTACATGCAACTTTCACTAAAACTCTTAACCACTTGAACAAAAGAATAAATTCGTGCTGACAAAGACGTAACCGTGTACCAACTTACATAACACCATATTTTGACTTGTATAAGGTCCAATTTTAAGATTTTGGTGAGAAAAAGTTTGCGATAATTATTATAAGGCTTAATTCTTATATTATGCAAGTAAAACATGTTCCTGTAAAACTCCGAAATAAGGAAATCTCCCAGTTTAATAGTAAAATTTCAAATTTCTCAGCGACATTGATAAAATGTCAATAAATTCCTAATTTTTCTGTACTTTTCTTTAAAAGTTTTTAGGACAACGGTACGTTAATTAAGCGGCCCGCTTACTATAAATGCATATGGTG